>JARHVA010010211.1:0-70000 GCA_037957365.1 Torreya grandis
ATCCTCCATTGGCTACCTCTATACCATGTCAAATCTAGAACTCACCACCTAATCCTATTTTGGTCCTCTCCTTAGTGATGTCTTTATATACTAACTATGTCTTGGAACTGATGTTGGATCCCCTTATGTGATAGATAGTGCTTGCATCTCCTCACATCAATGAAGTCTCTACTTTTGATGAGATAACACTGGTTATTACCAACTTTATTATGTGTTCCTATTGTGCTCCCTCCTCCCCTACATCCACATCTATGCCATCTCCTCATGAACCTATTTCCTTATGTTGTCATGCCTAACCATCACATAGTCTATCCCATTAAGGCCTAATCACTAGTATCTCCATAGGTTCACCTCTTTCTCTTCTCCCTCTTATCTCTCTAGCATATTGTGCCCAATTAATAGGCACTACTATATAATTCATTAAATGGGGAAGTCCCATCTATGTAGGTATGTAAGCCACTTGATGAGGCTCCACCCATGAAATGTAGTGGCCCATGATCTACACATGTGGCAACCTTATAGTAATGGTAGACCAACTAGGCCATATGGAAGCTATGTGAGTGTATGACCCACACTATCCACCCTTATGTGGTAGTCTGCAAAGCTAGCACATGGGGCACATCCTATACTATATTGTATTGCCTCCATTGCATGACTTGAGGAAACCTATCATTGACCACATGGAGAAACCAAGCCAGATGATACATAAGGAACCTGTCATATATCATGCCCTCAAGGGTATCACTAGTCTTATTATATTCTACCCTCTAGACAACATCTTATAAATATCATGCATGAGCTAGACCTAGATAATAGAACCAAAATCATAGAGTACTCCCTAATCCAATATCAATTGATAAAAGGCTATCTCATATAATGGTATCTTTTTGTATTTCTTGTGACATAACACTCATTCTATCACAAGTCCTATCACTGCCTTTTGAATTTCTAGAATGATCACAAGGTAAACATCCAAAAAGTTCACTTGTAATCCATGGTAGATCCTATTATATCCTATAACCCACTAAGCAAAGGCTCATCTCTCAACCTCTAAATCTAGTATATCAGTGATCATTAGTATCCTACCTATGAGAATTCCAAACAATGCATGGATGTCCTCTAAATTTATAGCCACCTAAATGGTGTACCCATCCACCTCCCATAAAAAAGTGTTGTCCAACCATTCTTATGCTCCTAAGAAAATGAAAATGAGATCAATACTTAGAGGGATCCATATCATCTCCATAATGCCTCCAAATCCCAAGATGGCTAATCAAGCCCTATCCACATTAGCTAACCATTCCAATAGATATGTTATCCACAATGCATCCACTAGGAACCAAAATCTTTGAAATATCTTCAAAATATCAAACAAAATAGGATGTATCAAATCTCAATGCCATAACAATTAAAATAGATTCAAAAAAATTTACAAATTAACTACTTTATCAATTTTTTGATTTAGTTTCTTATTTTTCTACACCATCAACCCATTTGATACTAAATTGGAGATGTTAAAGTCCTATTATACTACATTATCCTATTGGTACATATTTATCCCTTTTATTTTAGACTATATCGACCTATTTCATACTAAATAAACCCTTTTCTAGTCTTACAATACTACATCAACCCTGTGGTACACATTTGGCCCCCTTTAGGAAACTAAATCAGCCACATATTACCAACTACATTAGCTAGAGGGTATTATGTGGGAAATCTTCCCATTCTAAACTATGTTAGCCTAATAACACATAATCAACTACCTTAAGTAATATTATGTCAACCCCTATTTCCCTATTGCTTGAAAAACTAAGTTGACTGAGTCAACTCTATTTTTTGTTTGTGATGACTTTTCAACCATTTAACATAAATGCCTTAGGAATTTAAGGGTCCAATATTTTCCTACAAAGTATTTAAATCTACCCTTAATTTACCTAAAAAATTCCTTGGGTCAGTTTTGGTGTTTTAGTTTTGCCTACTAGTTAATTTTATATCTTTTTCTCAATTTCAAATAAAATTGCTCAAAATTTTGAAATTCATGCTTTCTTACCTATGTTACACTAGCTACATTTGTTATGCATCCTTTATGTCATAACTATAATCTCCTCACCATGGTCAAAATGTAAGCTCAATTTGGATCTCTCAATGCAATATTTTCTAAGAATATTAAAAATAACAAATGAATTATTTTTCACCCTAGTTAAATTTACTATTCAAAATTATTTACCTGTCAGATATTTATATTCATATTAAATTTTTGATCCTATATTTTTTTCTAATATATATTTTTACAAACCAAAATATGTTATGGTCTCATAAAGTCATAGATAATCTATTCAAAAATTACATGTATATTTTGCAAAAATAAATTATTTTTACTCTTTTTCACTAATTTATGTAGGATTGCTTAATGTTCCTTATAATGGCCACCTTCAAATTTATTTCACTTCATTTATTATCTACATCACTATGGTAAGTAACTACATGTTTTTCTCAATTATGTCCTTTCATTTATCATATTTTCTTCTTATTGTAATTTATCCAGCTTTAGTGTTGTGTGTTGCTATGTTCTTTTCCCAAAGAACCATCCCATGTTATACCTACATGACACATGATGAGATTATAATTGTGTATATATATACATAATATTTTAAAAATTTATCGTTTACTAATAATTTCTCTCTTGTAATAATCTGTTGAGTCTTAATTTCTCTGAGTGCACACCTTAAAGGGTGCACTGAGAAAGGGGTGGGTATACCATTAGTGCTTCACAAGATTTTTTCCCACTATACCACCATTTGATATCAACACAAACTTCTCCTATACACTTACCTAAGATTTGATTCCTCTCTTAGAACCTCCTCTAATAAATTCACCACCTTTTTATCCCTTTCCTACACATAAAACCATTTTTGACACTTTATAATATGTTGTCAGCCTAGGTTGACCCTATATTTAATTTGATAAAATAACATTATGGGTCTACTATACCTTAACCAACATATAACAGGACCTAACTTACTTTTATCAAATAATGATATAGATTCAAATTGTATTGACCCTATTGGATAAAAGTTTTAAAAGTTTTAGCCAATAGATTCAACTATATATTCACATCCATTTCTATCATTTATGGAGAAAGAGAAGAAGAATAATATTATATTATGCATCAATTTATCCATCATTATACTTGAGGAATATTTCTTAGGGTTTTGATACTTTATTTTATTATATGGATCTTGTCTTGTGAATAAGTATTATAGATGCATAGAGAATTTGTGTAGCCTAAAGTTGACTTATCTTTGTTTTCCTTACATACCACAACAACCTCCTATGAAACACTTTGGCCAAGGGAGAAATTGAGGCTTGGTAGGTCCATATTCAAAGGTAAGTATTACTAAATTTGTTCCTCCTTTGTAAGATTAGATATATTAGTATTTGTACTTATCTCACAAGCATTAGGATTTAATATACATTAGCTTGAGTATATATCTTCTATGCACGTTTACTTTTATATGTTTATTATTCCTACTTTGTGACAAACTTTGGTGATCACTAGATTATATTTTATTTTTCTTTAAATATACTCAATGAATATGAAAACATAAAACATATCTAGGGTTATTTCATGGTGTTACTTGACTAGAGGCTTTGGAACCCTATCTAGTGATGTTATTATGGTAAGAGATCCCTTGGTTAGGTCTAGTGGATCCATATTGGTCATGACCCCAAATATCTAATGTATAAATAATCAGATGTGTAAGTAGGATTTATCTTCTTCGATCTAGGATTGATTAATAGGTCAGCTATATTTTCGTTTGTATACACCTTCAACTTATGAAAACCCCTTTACTCCAAGATAAACCTCTAATTATCAATACAGCCATCTACTACATAGTTGGTCCTATAGACTCATTTACATTAGACAAAATTTATTCCATTATGAAGAGAAAAAAATACCAATTTTGATTCTTCATCAAATAATAATAATCCTCTATCATTGATTTATCCCACTTAAGTATACCTATTGCATCTAAAATCTTTTTTAGATTATTTGAAATAACATAGCTAAAAATAGAAACCATAGATGTATTTGAACAAGTACGATGACTACCAATAATATCTCATACTAAAGAACCAAGATCATCTCAATTAATGACAACCTACTTGGGCATAGAATCTATAACATAAAGTGGTTGTGTAGGATCATCATCATCAATAAGTAATGAATGCTCATTCATGAAGAAGGAGTGTGTAATGTAAAACATAAAGGTTAATACTCTAGAGGGGTTAAATTATCATCAAATTTAACACTCCATCGAAATAGAACATCATGAGTGATGGGGTCAAACAAATGATAAGCTTTCACATCCTCATAGAAATAATAAAAATGAGTGGTTGACTCTTATTTTCCATGGCTTTGAATTTTTTATTAGGAATAAATTCCCAAGAATTACTACCTAAAATTTAAAAAGTGGAAACATCAGGATCAATATGGTGCTTAGCCTCTCAATTATCATGTCCCATAATACCTAATGGGGCATGTGGTTCTTAAGGTAGTTATCATAATTGAGTACCTCATAAAAAAAATTAGGTTTCATATTTTATGGTATGGATCATATAATTGGCCATCTATTTTAAAGTCTTGTGTTTCCTCTTGAAAACAACATTATTTTGAGGAGTGTAGGGTATTGTCTACCAATGTTGAATATCATGTTTGGTATAAAGGTCCTAAAGTGCCAAACTAAAATGCATTATCTCACCATTTGTGTATAACTTCTTGGTAGGAAGTGAGGATCACTTCTCAAAAAAATCATTGAATTACTTGAAGTGGTCAAAGACTTAACCTATTTAATTTATGAATTTCACCCATGTGTGAAGTGAGAAGTCATCAAAAAAAGTAAAATCATAGTTGTTCATATAAAAGGAGTAGGTTGGAAAGGACAAAAGGTAACTATGCACAAAATCAAGGGGAGTTTTAGCTCATGAAGCCTTAAATTTATGGAAAGTATGTTGATGATATATTCCAAATATGTAATATATACAAGAACCATGTATACAATACATCTTAGGAAGGCATAACACCAAGATTTGTGATCTCATTTGTAGTATATATTTGTAATTCAAGTGTACAAAATGTTCATACCAAATTTTTATCAAGGAATTAACATTAAAAGTGAGTGATATACCTAAAGAAGACTCAAAACCATTAAAAATAATAAATCATTAACTATTATAAACCCCATTCGAATAAATCACAACCTCTATATTTAACAATTCACTAATCAAAAAATTACGAGAAAACTCCATAGTCTTCCCATTTATAGACTGAAAAAATTGATAGATGAAAATAATATTTTTGGAACCAAGCGTACATCATTGATGCACCCATATTTAATATGAATTATGTTAGAACATGAAATTTTCTATATGTTTATAATCCGTAATTGAGCTCTATCAAATTCTATAGTGACTCTATGAAGTGAGATACTCATATGATGTGAATCACCTGAATCTAGTATCCCCATATTTTTAGATTCAATCAAGACCAAATATTAAATTTAATTCTCTAAATTTTTATTTTATTTTAATTATTCCTCTAATTATTTCATTCTATGCCAACATTGTATTTATGAATGATCTAATTTTCCATAGAATGTAGATTTCTCACTAGAGACCTTTTTAGTCTGAGATGAATTTTTAGACTTAGAATAAGTAGGCTTGGTGGATTGAGAAGTGGACATTGTATAAGGTTAATTTTAATCTATATTGTCATTGGTATTTGATTTACCTTTCATCTTAGGTTTAATTAATAATAATGCCTTATAGCTAGGAATAACATCTAGTTGAGTTATCTTTGATTTTTTGCTACTGAGACATTCACAAAAAGGTCTCAAAATAATGCATATTAAATTAATCACCAAAGGCATCCATGGTGGATTAAAAGATAGAAAGAAATACTTAAAATGGACCCTTTAACTTAGATATAATTAAAAGAATAGATTTTACATCCTTCTTAGCCTTACCACAAGATATTAATTGTTAATGAATGGACTTAAATTTTGTAATAAAGTCTTAAATAAAAATAAATTTATTAGGAGAAAGAGAGGAAAAATCATCATCTATATGTAAATCTCTTAATTCATTTATTTTCTCAAACAATTCTAAATATTTATCTCATAATTATTTTGGTGTGGAAAATCCTATGATCTAAAACAACACATCATTAGAAACATGTATTCTAATGATCCATGTGGCTTCATATTATTTTTTCATATAAAAAACATGGTAATATTCAATATGAAAATCTGGATATGTATCACTCAATATAGATCACAAACCCTTAGGTTGCAATAAGTGTTTCATCTATGGTTTCCATGTGTGGTAGGTATGTGGAGCTAATAAATAAAAATTATTAGATTAAACCATTAATTGACCCCAAAAAAAATAAATAAATAAAGGAAATGATAATCTCTTCCCCCCCCACCCCTGCCATATTTTGTGTTACACACAAAAGTGAACCCCTTTAACATAAATAAGGTGGTACCTTATATATAGTGTGATACAAGTTATTTTATAATGTAATATGAAAAACTAAATGAAGTATAGCTTTATGATTGAATCAACCTAATATAAACTTACAAAAATGTATAGTGAAAAATAAAACACTTTTTAAAAACAAATATCACTCATATTTGGAGAGTATATAAAAATATATAGACCTCAGAAGGTGCACAATATATTATTCGGTAAGCAGTCCAAAAAAACCTATAAAATCTATGAAATATGATTAAACATAATCAGATGAATGCATAGATAATGGAGAATAGGATGAGTGAAAAAATAAAATGACCTCCCAAGCCTTATAAAACACAATTTATGCCCCTCAAACTCTAACGCTCAAAATATAAGTTGCATTAGTGAAAATAAGGTTTAAAAAACCAATATATGATGATAAGGACACAATTTGTTTGACCTGCTAGTAGCCATGGTGGTGTAACAATAGTATTGTATCTAGGATAAATAAATATGGGTGATATATTTTGGAATCAATAAACTTGAATAGTGATCCCTATAGTAAATACAACCTCAAAACTAGGTTGTGATCTTCAAATGCTCACCACGGATGCCTTGATTCTCTATTTTCCACAAAAAAAAGAGTTTTCATCAATATCCAAACAAGAATAATATGGTGATGTATATATTGAATCATTATTTTTCAAAAAAAATATAAGTTACATATTCTTATCTCTTGTTCCTTACCTATCCTACAAATCTAGAACTTCAAAAAATCATAGAAAAACACCATAAACTAAAAACATGTTTTTAAATTATAATTATTTTAGTAATATTATATAAAAATAGTTCATTTCTCTAAAAATTTCTAAATTTTTAAAAATATAAAAACAAAAAAAAAAATCTATATTTTAGTTTTTTCTCAAACAAGACATACCTATAGGGTAATCTTAAAAACCCACAACATGGATTGGCTCATAAACTATGTAGGGCCTTAAGAAGTAGTGTGGGAATTCTAGTTCAATTAAAAGTTTATAAAGCTACAAATCAAACCTTGGTATCTAATCTTTGGTACCTTGAAATAGATAAGAAGACCTCAAGATTATATTTATGTAGTTATTACTCACCTCAAGATGAAATTCTAAGAAAATAGAAAATAATATTTATTGCATTCATAATACAATTAAAAACATATTTTATAATGTGCATAGAGGAGAATCTATTTATAATAATACAAGATCTATCCATCTTTTTATTATTGGTTCCACTAAATATGAATTACACTTAGGGTGGTGGCACATGTGAGGTGAATAAGCATTAAATGCATGCTTCTTTAGATATGTGCACGCACACAATTTAGACTTACTTTAAAATATAACTACCTAAGATAACTTAATTAAATGTAAACAAATAATATTTTCAAAAACATTAACATGATTTAAATCTTATGTTTTATATCTATATTTTGCATTGATTGTTCCTCACTTTGAGACTTTCTGCTCATGTCATACATTCAAATGTAGTAATTATGGAAAACATAGACACCTTGGCTCTTGTTTTGAGAATTTTCACAATTTTTGGGAAAAGGGAATGAGGTGAGAGGAAAGTTTGTTTTGTGGTGACGTGTTCTTAGTTTTATGTTATAGTATATGTATTAAACATATGTCATAGGATTATGGTGTATTTTTCAGCATAAGAGGAAGGATAAGTCTTTGTCATGCCTCTATTGGATAGAGATATTTTTGTCCCATCCTCAAAGAGTGAAATATAACTTATAAAATAAATATTATGAATGGATATTATGTAGGAAGAGTAAAGTGTCTAGATAGAGGAGAAACTACACATTATTTTAAAGGCAATATGGATGAGCAGGTGTAGGTTATGAATTTGAGGAACACTATTTAATAAAATATAAATAGTAAATTTAAAACTACTCTAAATAAGAGTTACTAGGAATTTTAATTTCTATCATATAGATTTTATAAGTTTGAAGCTAAATTATAAAGTTTAGAGGTTTCTCAATAAGGGAAAATTTTGGTTGAGAATCCATTTTTGATTGCAATCCCCTTAGTCATTAATGAGGTATTGGGTAACTTGTAGGTTATTTTAATGTAAGATACATTTTAGATAATAATTCTCCAAGATTGTGCCTAGATGAATTCTATGAGGTTTTTCCTAAGTTTCATTGAGAAATGTATCATCTATTTTTTTTTATAAATTACATTTTTTAATGTACTTGATATAAATGGGTGATCTTGAGGAATTTATTAAAAGTCGATCTAAGGAGTCTACATATTGGGAACAAATTACAGTGTATGTATGTGAAAATGATGGTTTCAACAAAATTAATTGTTATAATAGAGGTGCATAATATTTTAGTCTTGTTGATGATTTAAATGCTATGAAAACATGGGAGTCTATGACTTTAATGAAATATCTAGATTTTAGATGGTTGGTGTGGAATAGTATTCAATTTATATGGGTTTAATTTTTTTTATTCTGCCTATTTCTTATTATTTTTCTATGTTGATGGGTATTTTGTTTTAGATGCCTTAAATTAAGTTCTCTTGGTTGCTTGTGGGTTAACATGGTTATATGTGTTATAAGTTTTTTTTTGCTTGCTATGGTATTTAATTGTATCATCTATACATATCATAAAAGGTATGTGGTTTGTAGTAAAAATATTCTACTTATTGAAAATGATTTTTTCCCTTTTCTAGAAATGATATTATAAAAAAAAAAATCCATTTTATATGCACATGATTTTCATGGTATACATGAATAGGATGTGTATGAGAGATAATATGATCAAGATAAATATCATTTATCTCTCTGTATATTAGGATATAAGTTGAATACCAAACTAAAACCTTCATACATGAAAATATAACATTCTAACTAATGGGTAAATAGTTTAAAATCTAGTAGATGATAATCCACATTCAATATTGAATATATAAGGTTCGAAACCTATGCTTAAAATATGAGTATGGGGTGTAACTGTGTATATATAATGTAATACAAATATATAAAATGACTATCAATGATATAATAAGGAAACTACATGTAAATGACTTATAAGTACAACCAATATCAAAGATAAAACCAAACTAAATAAGGTGTAAAATAAAAAAAAATTGTTAATTATATTTGTAGTATACATAAATTTGACCTAGACAAGGTCATATAATATGATTTAATCTTATTTAATCATCAACCCTAAGCACCCTATAATATGCCATATTTCATGATAAAGGCAACCCAGGAAAGCATAGTGATTAAAAAGATACATACAACTCTATGAATAAGTAGAACATATATATCTACTAAGTAAATATAAGGAAAGAGATTAGGGATATAGATGCCTATCTTGGGCTGACCTATTAGTGTATCAATCTCCCCCTTAGATCTAGTGGCACTTTTTGAGAGATGTTGTACGTGAAAGATGTATGAAATGATCTAGGATTGATGCAAAACTATCATATCTAAAGATATAGATTAAGAGAAGGTAAATCAAAGAAATCACATCGATACTTAATTAATAGATATATAAACAAATGGATCAAAAAATCTATTAGGAGGAACAGATACATCACAATTTCAATAAAATGGGTTCTAAAGCCTTTAGGTAATCAACACAATGAAGTAGCTCTAACCTAGTCTCTATTTGTATGTAATCTAATATTGATATCAAGAAATTTAATGAAAATTAGAGGGGTTATAAATATAATAAATTAGGTAAGCATTCATGGTAGGAAAATGGGTCCCTAGGCTATCTAAGGTGGATAAATGGGAAATTAAAGCAATCCTATAGCCATAATTAAGTATAAGTGTAGAAAAAATTTTAATAGGGAGACATAAAACCATTAACCAAGATATTATGTAACTTCTCTCTATCAAATGAAAGAGCTAGGGATATAATATAGTTACCTTTAACAAGATATGTTGAGCCTCAATCTCCCTCTTATCAAATTGGTGTTTTAAAGTACATTTTTGTTGTTATAAGGATCTCAAAGGTTGAATAAATGTTTAGGATAAAATGAACCATTTTATTACATCTAAGACTCCAAAAGACAAGATTTACTTCAACATAATATCTAAGTAATAACTCCTATAAATTTAGACTTAGGGGAGAAGTGCAAGAAATAGCAATGTAAAAATGAATTTTCCTTTTTATTGGAATGAAATGGTAAATTGTATTTAAAATGAATAATGATCCCAATACCTATCAAATATTAGTCCAATGATATTGGCCAGATTGATTTCATTTTTAAAAAAATGACTAACCTCAAATTAAGACATCTAAGCTAATTTATTTATTGTGACCATGTCATAATGTTCATAACTCCATTCATCCAATTGATCTAGTTATGAAGGGATGAATGAGGGATAAATCCACATATAAAATAATGATATAGTAAAAAATTATAGGTATTGATATAGTTATAGGATGAAATGTGGAAAGATATAACTTAAGTGGATCAAATATAAGGAATCTAGATTGGATGTAGGACTAATGAATAGGAAAATATATATATCACAAAGAAAAAATGCCCTACCCACCCATTACTTAGTGTGCCTTTTAAGGTGTGCATTCAAGGAGATTGAAATTCAACATGTTATTAAAAGAGATAAAGTATCAATAAATGATAATTTTAAAAATATTATGTGTATACATATGCCCAACCTAAATATCATTACATGTTTCAATAGTGTAACATGAGATGGTGCTTCAAGAAAGAACATAAAAACACAATAATTGAACTAACTTGAAAATTAAACATTAAAATAAATTATGATAAATAAAATAATTAAAATTACCATTTATATGCATTGCCTTAAATTTATCACTGATTGGTCACATGTTGTATTTATAGTGTTGATCATAGATGGTGCAATAACTGCTTTGGACAAATCCTATGGATACAAGTCTAGAGAGAAAAGAAATAAATCACAAGAGGGTCAAATTAAAATGGAAAACTCAAAAAAAAAAATTAATCACTTTGATAATTGGTAATATGGATTGAAAAATTCTAGGTTATGATAAAAATACCAATGAATGTGCATAAAAAATGGAGGGAAATTTTGGTAACAAAAAATCTAAGGCTACTAATGACTGAAAGACCCAAAATTTATCCCAAGTAATAAAAGTAATAGTTTAGATCAAAACTTAGGGTTTATGACACAAAATAATATAATCAACATCAATGGAAGATAAGTAAAAATCCATACTAAATAAATATGGGAAAATATAAAATGATAAATATAAAAAACATTGATGAAGTATAAGTAACAATCCATATTCAATAAATTATGGAAAATAAGATATAATTAGAGAAATGAGATGATATGGAATACAAAAATGTGAATAAAAAATTGAAGGCACCAAACATAACTAAGGGATATCCAATAAAGATAAGTTAATAACTAAAATAACATCTTGTAACAACTCAAATATATATCTTCTATTTTAATGATATATAAATTAAAGTTGTACTCTAAATATGTCAAAAAGAGATGGAAAATAAGAAATGTAAAAATTGGGGAAAAAGTTAGAAACAAACCTTATTATCAAGCGATGGATTGTAATGGGTGGTGGGTAAGAGAGGGTGGTACCAAGGTGAAACCATAATCTTTAATATAAATAAGACACTCTAATAAAGTTGGCAAGTCTATTATACATTTGACATTAATGACCATATAAATCTCAGCCTAAAAACATAAAGTCAAGATAACTAGTGAAGTATAAGTATCATTCAACAAAGCCTAGTATATATGAAAAGTAAAATGGACCTTCTTTCCCACAACATGTTCTCCAATATGAAGGACCCCTTACGGATCCATCAGTATACTACAAATATTAGGTACTTGCATGATAAATTAGGTGGAACTATGAGGATATTATAATAAGACCTCCTACCCTAGTCTTCTAGCCTACCTCACCCCAATGGACCTTGGGTCTATCATGAGGAAAAATATTGATTTTAAAATTTGACAAGGATAGGATATGTTCTAAATGAAGACCGCACATTTTGGTGTGATCTAACTCTTAAGGGTTTGTTTTTTTCTTTTTAATCATTGCCTTTTTCTTACATGATGTGGATTTTAAATTTATTCCATATAGATTCACAAAACCAAACATGGGTACTAAAAATGAATATTACTAGAGAGCTTACAATTTGTATCTAGACAAGAGAGTTTAGAGGCCATGGTGTATAAAATTACTAGACTTTCATGATATAAGAGAGTAAAATCTCTAAACTAACCTTTGTGTGCCCAAAGGGATGTGGAATATAGGGAATGATGGAAATGGGCATAAAATGATTGGGTTGCCCCAAATAGTAAAATTTATGTAAATGGAGAAGGTACAATGATAGGTAGGTATGATTCATAATCATAATAAATGGTATATGTGAATCAAAACATGAGGATATACTACTAGAGTTTTACCATAAAATAATATGACTGATTATAAGTACAGGAAAAAGCATGTCCTCACATCCTCATGAATGTGGGATTATCTTTCACAATGATTTTTAAAAAAAACCTAAGTGACACTTAATAAAGATAACTAAACATGTGTATAACATGAAGATATACTAATAGAGTTTTACCATAAAATAATATGACTGATTATAAGTACAAGAAAAAGCATGTCCTCACATCCTCATTAATGTGGGATTATCTTTCATAATGATTTTTTAAAAAAAACCTAAGTGATACTTAATAAAGATAACTAAGCATATGTATAAAAAATGATTAAATTGAATAAAAACTTACACTAACACCTCCCTTAGGCATATCTTAGGTTGGTAGTATAATTGGATCTCAGTAAAAAATATTGATGAGGTACCCAAGTACAAAAAAAATCCCCTATATGATGATGTTGAAGCTATATAGACCCCAAAAAGAGCTCATAAATGAAGATACTTGATTTAGAGGATTATTTACCATTTAGAAGTTCCTCAGATATCCTAAAACTAGTATAATACTGAAGATCATTCTAAGAGCTTTCTAACTCCTATTGAAATGCATGAAATAGACATCATATATTATAAATATCACTGGTCAAAGTTTAGATTAAAAAATTGTCAATAGGTTTATAGTGACATGGATGCATGTATGATTGCCAAGTGGACCAATTGTCAAATGTTATGTGGAAGTACAATGGTAAAAGGGGGGTTTTTTTTTGCCTCTAGTCTTTAACACTCATAATAAAACAAATTACCCCTATTATTTACTAGCTAGGGGCCCTTAGCCAGGCTCAACACACTATTTTTGTAGAGGGGTACCTTTGATTTCAATTCTTCATATTACCATTTTAACATGTTTTTTTATATATGCCTCTATGTTATCTACATGTTATATGTGAGACTAATATTCCCATTATGTAAACCAAACACCATATGTTATTTTGTGCATCTCATAAGATGAGGAGAATTTAGAGAAGTCCATGTGGTGGGACCTTAAGCCACCACATGGTCTACCACTGAGTCATTACTGATTTTAAAGTTTGCAACTTGAGACCTAGCCTGAGTGCTAGCTTAGAGTAGTAACTCATCATGACCGAACTCACAGTTAGCTCAAAGTCTTTAGGTCAAATCCACTTGTGGATAGCTCAACTTTCCACCAAATTTCCAATGCATCTAACTAACCTTGAAAATATTTTGTGTAACAAAACTATATGTGGTCAAAGACACATATTACAAAGGCCAATGAATACTATTAAAAGTCCTCAAAATGTTTTATCTAATGAATGTGGGATTTTATCCCTCAAAGGAAAACGCCATTATTTAAGGTTGAACCCTTGACCTTGGGTTGAAAAATAAAGGTGCCTAGCTATTAGGTCATGGTGTGGAAATAAATTAAATGAGGGCCTAGTTCTATTTTAAGGGTATTCACTCCCAAAATAGGAGATTGAGGGGATTCAAACCCCACTCCTCAAGCTAGAAAAAAGATTGGCTTGCCATTAGACCAAGCCATTAGTATTATAATATTAATGAGACTATGTATTGATATACGTACATACTTGAGTCTGTGGTGGATTAGTACATATATATTTATAAATTCATTGGACCATGGATTGGGCAGTATGATGGGTATACACGACTATATATTTGCAAAGTCTTGATAGCAGGAGATCACCTATTTTTAAGGCCTTTGGCCTATTGCAAATGGGGATATATTTGTAAGTATACATATCATGGATGTATTCACCTATTGTGTAAGTATTAGAAGCCATAGGTGGATGATATATAATTTTAGGTCTGTTAGAATGTAGGAACACTTATTGACATTATTATTCCCATTTTAAAGAGTTTTGTATACACTCTAATGGAGAAACTTGCTTGATTTCATGGAGCTGAATTACAAGTAATACAAATGAAGGGAAGATAGGTTTCTAAGCATCTCAAGGTCTTTACACCATCATATTACAATACAATTTTCAGATTCTAAATCCATATTGAGATGTGAGTTTGTAATTATTGATATTTACATCTTATTTTAAATGGATCAGTTTTTATTATGAACTCAGAGACATAGCCCTTAAATGGGTAAACTTCATTATCAAGTTTGTGTCTCTTTCATTACATTTCATTATGAGTTTCACTTTATAATTCACTTTTGCAAATTAATTCATGGAACAATAGAACTAATTATGGAAAAGTTTAAAAAATGACACAAATTAGGAGTTTTTAAATGGGAAATGAGTTTATAGAGTTTTCTAATCACTTTTCATTCATTCATAAAATTATACATCCAATTTATATTTGATTTAATTGGTAAATTGAGAATTTTCAATATCTGATTTCAAAAAATTGTTTGATGTATCTAAGGGGTAAATCTAGTTTTTGGATCAATTTTGCTATTAGAGCATGTTGATACAATACTTACTTCAGTTGTTGATATACTTTATTTTGATGTTTTTAGATATCATATTATTAGTATTTCTCTTAGTTTTTATTTGACTATGTAAGATGGCTAGTGTAAAGTAAAATTAGAAGGTGTTCCAATTTGCTGGAAGAAGAAAAGATTCTAACAGCTAAGATTGTAAAACCACTAACCCTACAAGATCAACATGTATGATGAACAAACACATTATCACTTGAAGGTGTGATATGGTATTATGAGAGGATCAACCTTTCTTTCTTGGGATGCATTCAGATAAAATGCAAGTCATTTTCAATGATGCACGTCTAGGAGAATCAGTTGTAGTCATATTACTATTTTTACATAGAGGGCATAATAAGGTATGATGGTGATCTTCTTTCATTATTGCTATTGACACAATATGTTGGTATTTAGTAAATAATTATGTATCCTTTATTTTTAGATAACTAATCATATTTTATAATTCTATGTCATTAATTATAAGAACAGAAGAAAAGACCAATTCTATGGTAAGATATGGAAATGGCAATAAGGCATTGTTCAGGTTATTGAACAATTTTTTTCACTTTCAGTTTTAAGTTTTTAATTGGTTCATACATTGGTTTATGTTTTCATAGTTTTGTTGAGATTTTCAAAAGTAAATAGGAATTTGTTTAAAACCCCAAAAATATGTCAACTAGTACTCAATAGGTACACTTCACAGTTTCTAAAGAGGTATAGGTTATTTTTAAATGTAACTATGTATACACAATTTTGAATCCTTAGTGTAGGGTTGCTTTTGAATTAAAATATGCCTTGATGTGGAATTATTTTAAAATCCTTTTGAAAATTAAAATGGATCATCTAAATATTTCTAAAATAAAGTTTTAAATAATATAAAATAACTTTCTATTTAGTTGTGGAAACCAGGAAGAGGGAACAACCCTTGTTGATTAAATGGTTAACTTGGATAGTTTTGGATAAGCATGACTATAGTATTAAATGGTATGATTAAGATTCACTTCAAACACTATTTTTAGAGAAGTCTTAGATATTGGATTGATTGAAGGATTTTTTGATAAACTTGTGTTTTGAATAATATTTCCTACCTTCTATTTCAATTTTCCATTGTGATAAAGTTTTTGGAAACTAACTTAGTTTGGATGAGCTATGGAGGTATGAATCAGGGAGTAGTCAATAGTGAGAGAACTTAAAGATAGGTTTAAAATTCTTAGTTTTATACTCAAGATTATGATATGTCTTTTATTTACTTGTATATTTTATGTGTTGTAAAGAGGATCTTATTTATGCATATTGTGTAGTTATAACCTTAGGATAGACAAATTCATTGCATGTTTTTATGCTTGGCATATACATTTTAGTCCCAATGTATCTTGGGAAATGTTTGTATTAAAAACTTTTTGTATACTCATATGTATATATGTCATACACATCATGTAGATGTACTATCAAAGACCCATAGATGGGAAACATTTGTAAATTCAAGTAGACAAATGTTGCAATTTATTTACAAAGTCCTATAGGGGTATGCATCACATTTTGTTTTCCATTAAGTGATGTTGATAATAAGGAGAACACCTTAACCATCATGAAATTTAGGGATAGTGAGAATCCATCTGAGTTATGACTATTTTAAATAAAATGTCATTTTGGTAGAATGGGTAAAGAGTTTATTTTACTCTCCATAATCAGGTTACAGTTTCAATTAGATAGTTGATTTCTTACAGGGAAGTTTTTGATGATATCTTATTTCACTAATGTAGACTTATGTTTTTCAAATGGAGTTTTATTGCATCATTTTGATAGATTGACTTCATAACTCCTTCATATGCTATTTTTGGCTCTTGTATGTTTGGAATCAGTGTAGGAATATTATCAATAGAAAAGAAGAGAACACAAGGTGATCTTTTTAAGTTAGTTGGATGATTGGGACTTTTGGAGACTAAAAGCCTCTTTATGGGTAAGTTTGAGCTGGAGGATTATTTACCCTTAAAAATTTCCCAAGATCTCCCAAAACTATTATATCACTAACAATCATTTTGAGAGCTTTCCAATGCCTATTGGAATATGTAAAATGGGTATTATATACTCAAGATATCACTGGTCAAAGTTTGGATTAAAAAATGGTCAATAGGTCTATAGTGATATGGATGTGTGTATGGTTGCCAAGTTGACCAATTGGCAAGTGACATGTGGTATTGAAATGGTAAAAGGGTGTTTATTTTCACCTCCAATATTTGACACTCTTAATCAGATAAATGGGCCCATTTATTTTCTAGTTGGGGAACCTTACCCAGAGTCGACACATTCTTCTCATGTATGGGTGCCTTTACCTCTGATTCTTCATATTACCATTGTAAAATGTTTTTTAATATATGCCTCTATGTTATCTACACATTTCATGTGGGATTAATATTCCCATTATTTAAACCAAACACCATATGCTATTTTGTGCATCTCACTAGATGAGGAGAATTTGGAGAAGTCCATGTGATGGGTCCTTTGGCCACCACATGGCCTACCAGCAAGTCATTTTTGATTTAAAAATTTTCAACTCAAGACCTAACCCAAGTGCCAGCTTAAAGTATGAAATTGTCATGATTGATCTCATAGTCAGCTTGAAGTCTTCAAGTTAGATCCCATATAACTCATAGATAGCTCAACTTTCGACCAAATTGCTAATACATCTAGCCAAACTTGACTAAGTTTAGTGTATCAGAACTAGACATGGCCAAAGCCATGCATTACAAAGGCCATTGATTACTATTAAAATACTTTGAAACATTTTATCCAATGAGTGTGGGATTTTATCCCTCAAAGGAAAATAACATGCCATGATTTAAGGTTGAACCCTTAACCTCAGGATATAAAATAAAGGTACCTATCCCTTAGGCCATGGCATGGAAACAAATTAAATGAGGGCCTATTTCTATTTGAAGGGTATTCAAGCCTACAATAGGATATTGAGGGGATTTGAACTCCACTCTTCATGCTCAAAAAAGGATTGGCTTGTTGTTAGACCAAACCATTAGCATTGTAATATGAATGAGATTGTGTATTGATATAGGTGTAGACCTGAGTCTATGGTAGATTATTACATCTATTTTAATAAATTTGTTGGACCATAGATTGGGCAATATGATGGGTATATATGATTGTATATTTTTAGTGTCTTGATAGAAGGAGGAGATCACCTATTTTTTAAGGCCTTTGGTATATGGCAAATGGGGATATATTTTTAAGTATGCAGATAGTGGACATATTTCCCTATTATGTAAGACCTATAGGCCATGGGAGGATGGTATATAATTTTAGGTCTATTAGAAGGTAGAAAACACTCCTTGAGATTATTATTCCCATTTTACATAGTTTTGTATACACTCTAAATGATAAAATTTCTTAAACACATGGAGATGTTGTATAGGTACTGAAAATGAAGGGAAGATGGGTTTCTAAACATCTCAAAGTTTTCACACCTTCATATTATAGTACTATATTTAGATTCTATATCCATATTGAGATGTATGTTTGTGCTTTTTGATATTTACATCTTATTTTAAATGGATTGGTTCATGATTATGAACCTAGATATGTAGCCCCTAAATGGGTGAACTCCATTATAGAGTTTGTATCTCTTTCCTTGTAGTTCCTTATGAGTTTGAGTTTATAATCTATTTTTCCAAATGAATTAATGGAACACTAGAACCAATTATGGTAAATTAAATAAATGGCACAAATCAAGAGTTTTTAAATAAGAAATGAGTGTACAGAGTTTTCTGATCACTTTTCTTACATTCCTATAATTCCACATGCAATTTCTATTTGATTTAAATGAGAAATTAATAATTTTTAGTATCCAATTTTTTGAAATTATTTGATGTATCTAAAGGGGTAAATATGGTTTTTAGATTAGTACTTGCTCTCAATGAAGGGTTTGATGGATATATCAATAATTTGATTCATTGTCTGGATGTAGTAGAGATCAATGACTTGCTCATGGATGAGATACTAAATGAAATGCATGTGAATCTTGATATGGTTTGTCTATTTGTGGAGGACTAGATCTAGATTATGATTTGGTTGTTATAGAATATGATTGTTGGTCATAAAAAGTGGATGTCAAATTTAGTGAGAATACCCTAAAGCTAAATAACCTTAATGATAGAATTTATAAATCCTATGTATTCTTCCTGAGTAGAAGATAAAGTAATAAAAACTATAGCTTGAAGTAGACTTATGATTATGAATATCAGTAGCCCAATCTAAATCTATATAACTAATCAAGTCAATGTTGATGCCTACTCCATACTAAATATCAAAACTATTAATTCCCTAAATGTATTAGAGGATCTACTTTGATGATTTTCAATATATGTCATTTTTTTCTTCCATGAATCTAGAGACCATTCCCAATGCATATGAAATGTTAGGTCTAGTGTGTATAAGGTAGATGAGACTTCCAACAAGTTGTTGATAGAAGGTAGAATCAAACAAAGGATATTAATAATCGACTTCATTCTTCACACTACATTGAAAATGAGTTATATTTGGTTTATAGTTAGCCATACTAAACAATGCAATCAAATCAAAAGAGTACTTAGATTTTGAAATAGTGATCCTAGAGTCAAACTAATAAATTTGAATCCTGAAGAAGTAATTCAATGAGCCCAATTCAGTAATTAGGAACATAAAAAGTAATTTTCACCACTATGATGGTGGATGAATAACTCCCTATGATAACTATTTCATCCACATAAAGAACCAAAATAGATAGTGAATCATCCTAATGCAAGATGTAGATGTTTGGATCATAATGGCATTTGGTAAATCCCACAAAAATAAGAAAGGAATCCATCTTGTCATAAAAATCTAAAGGATCTTGTTTAAGGCCATATATAGATTTATAAAAAAATTAAACTAAGGAGTAATCATTTGCAAGGATGAAAGAAATCCATTTTTGCATACCAAGCTAAAGGATATTATTTGAGGGAATAGATACAATTCTAAAGTTTGAAAACTAAGGAGGAATCATACAAAAATCCTTGTCATTACTTCATGTATATTTCCTATTTAATTCCACCATGAATGAAATCACTCTTTATATCTATTTGATTAACATCCCAGTGATGTGTTGTAACTATAATAAGAGTGAGTTAGATTGAGTTCATTTTCACAATTGGTGTGAATGTCTTAGTATAGTCAATGCTAGGTATATCATTAAACCCCTTTAATACCAAACATGATTGAACTTTTCTATAAACCCATCTTCTACAAATTTTGTTTGGTAGATCCACCTACATCAAACAAGTTATCTTCCCTTAGGAAGAGGGACTCATCCCAAGTGTTATTTCTTAGCAATAAACCATATTACCCTTTAATAGTAGTATCCCACTTAGGTGTTATTGATGCCTCATGAAATGAATGTGGATTATAATTGAATGCAATGAAAGTATGTGGGACATTATAAAATTATGAATGGGTTCACATATTATTTGATGGATATCCAACCCATTGGCCAACACTTTATAATGTCTATCTATATAAAAGAGGATGAGTGTTAAAAGATATAGAAGAATATTCCTCATCCTCTAAATATATTCTAGGAGAATCAAGAGTTGAAACCTCATTAATACTGTCATTATGAGAACTAAAAGAATAATATGAATAATTAGGAAGTTTCTTAGGTAAATCCAAATCACTAGAGCTATCATCAAATCCTAGTGCATCTAAGGAATGGGGATAGGCATCAAGTGTGGAATATAAAGGACACTCTTGAAAATAAACACTCCTCTCAATTAACAACTCATGAGTGATGGGATGGAAAAGCCTATATCCCTTAACACCCTTATTATATCTAATGAATATGTAAGACTAACTCTGATGCTCAATTGCCTTACAATTATTCTTATGAATATAGGCCATAAGAGGAGACCCAAACATTCAAAAGTGAATCAATATGGGATTTTAACCTCTCCAAGATTAAAAAAGAGTGACTCCCTTAAATTATTTATGAGGAACTTAGTTTTAGATATATCAAGAACATTTGATGGCTTCAGCTGAATACTAAGGTGCAAGAGACTTGGATTGTTGCAAACACTTGGTAATTTCCTTTAAGGACCTATTCCTTTAATCTATAACACAATTATGATTGGGATTATATGGAACTATACATTTTATTTAAATCCCATATGGATTGCAAAATTATTCAAAATGACTACTAGCATACCCACCACCATTATGAGTACACAAAATATTGATGGATTTACTCGATAGTTTTTATACAAACACCTTGAATTCAAAGAAATAATTAAAAAACCTCGTATTTATGCTTAAGAAATTAAACCTAAGTATACATTAAAAATTCATGGATGAAAGTAGGTATGTTTTTTGTCCTATTAAATTAAGGAGTTAGAAATGATCCCTCAATGTCACTGTGAATTAGTTCTAATGTATGTGTATCTCTCCATGATTTACCTTTGTCATACTTCTCCTCAAGATGTTTAACAAGTATGAAACCTTGGTAAACACCCTCATAAAAATGAACAAGTCATAACCCTAAAACCATGTCATGATGACTGAATTACAATAGGTAGTAATAGTTGATATGGATGAATTGTTCATGCCATAATTTACTCACCCAATCTAAATAAGTGAGTAGTGTAGTAGAGGTTTAATCAGGAGAAAAATGTGAGAAATTATATAATCATGATTGGTGATATTATTTCCCCAATACAATAAATGATTTATTGTATGATTTCCTAATAACCACTACATTAGGTGTGAACTCAAATCTCTTCCCCAAATTATGTGATTAATCTGATTAAAAATTAGGATATTGGTAGATAAAGATGAAACACATAGAGCATCATGAAGTGTACAATCATTAAATTTAACAAATTCTCTCCCACTAACTTCTATATAAATATCATCATGCAAAAATATGGAAGGAATATAAGAAGGCTCCAATGATGAAAACATATCCTTTGATGAAGCCATGTGGTGTGAGGCATGAGATTTGATTACCCATATCAAGGTTGGGATGAAGCAACAATAATTACTTAGCCCTTATATTTACCCTTTCTACTATCTTTGGCATTAGAAGACTCCTAGGTTTATGAACTCTAATTGGTTGAATCAATGACACTGATATTCTACTTTTTGAGTATTTTTTCAGTTGGTCAATCTTCTTATTTATGCACTTGGTTTCATCATGCCCATATTTCTTTTAGTAGGCACATGTGATTTACTATTTCTTGTATTTCCTTCCTAAAGAGGAATAATCTTTTGATTCTTTGGACTTAGGATCATATTTTTGACCCTTTATTTTCTTTGATTCCTTCTGATTTTGTTTCTTCGCCTTGCTATTGGAATCCTTATATTTTTCATGACTAATAATTAAGTCATGTCATTTAGATGAATTTAGTGTACCCATTTTAATAATATTGTCTTTACCCAAAGTCAAGTCAATAACAAAATCATCCAAAGATGGCATGGTTCATGTAGTTATAAGGGCACACTTGGTGGCATGAAAGGCAGAAATGAAGATAGAATAGTGTGAACCTAATTTGATAGTGATGGAAAGAATTAATTGATAATTCATTTTGTCAAATATACATAGTTTAAAATTCAACTTGATTGATTTTAGCTTAGTGAAGAATTTTTTTATAGTATTGAAATCACTTGGGCTCAAACCAATGAGATCATTCTTCAACTCGTGACCCCTTATGTCTTGATTCTCAAAGGATTTTTTCAATGTGGTATAGAGATCATTATGAATAGTTGAAAATTCAATATGAAAGAGTAGATTAGGAAACATAGATAGGTATAGTAGACTATAGGCTTTATCACTTCTATTGTACCACTTCTACTTATCTACATCAAGTATTAGTTATTTTTATGTACCCATATTGATTTAATGTAAGAATTTACTACTCAATAATATTTACACATTAACTTTCCACTCATGATAATTAAATGGTGCAGGAATTAGAATTAAACTATGATCCATGATGCAAAAAAGAAGTATGTGATGAATTATGTGTGTTGAAACACTAGAAATGTGTAACTACCATGAATTTATAGAGATCTAATTTTACAAGGCATAAGAATATTAACAATTTATAAATCTCAAAAACTCACATTTCCAAAAAAGTGGAACCTAAAAATGAGTTGAAGGCTAAAATATATGAAAATTTGATGATTTCTTGCTCACAAAAATAATCATCTCCAATTACATTAATTTTGTATTTATTGTGTAAATAGTTTAACCCAACATTATGAAGAAATGTTAATCCCATTTGGGTTGGTTATGACCTAAGGATAATATTTCACGTGACCAAGGTCTTGATTTCGTGTTCACATGTACAGGTGGATAGAGCGACCAAGGGATAGGAGCTATAAGAGGGGATGTTCACATGTGTGGGTGGTTGAGAAGAACTATGCATGAGGAGGGCACTAGGAAGAAGAGATCATGTATGAAGGGTGTAAAAAGGATGGGATCAAATTCATGAGGCATTGAGAGGATAGGCTCATTAATAGAGGCATTAAGAGGATGGGCTAGCATGAAGGTGGTTTTGAGAGGATGAGCTCACACAAAAGAGGTGTCGAGAAGATGAATTCACTTGATGCAAAATGGTCATGATTGGGGATTTATGTGAAGAATAATTTGCATATGAAAGCATATATGGAAGATGGTAGGAAAAGTTATCCAAAAATTCTAAGTTTCATATTTTTGTTAGAATGGCCCAAGTGGTGGAAAACCTACACAAAGAACCTCAAATCTATAAAAATAGTTTGTCTTCTCACAAAAATGGAAAGAAGCCAGTAACTTTTTTATAATACCCAATAAATCCTTGAAAGTGTTTTCTAATTAAAGACGTCGATGGTATGTATATGCATAAAAACTAAGAAAACTACTTGAAACCCTCAAAAAATGGCTATCACAAATCTAAGTCATGTTTATAGCAATTCTTAGGGTTTTGGCACCTCTAAATCCAATGGAACTATTCATTTTTCATATGGATACTTCTATGGTCAAATTTATATGAGTTTTCTATAAACTGTACCAAACCTTTGAAAACCAAAATCAATGAAAAACACATGAACAAGTTAAAATGCAAGATCTCAGAATAGGAACAATGTCATTAGGCCACAATAAAATATCTAATACCATATATAAGTGGGTCACATCTAAGGATAGATTTAGATTGGATTGAATGCATGAATCTTAACCTATATGAAGTAGTGAAATCCAAAGAAATAACTCAAATGGAAGAAAATTGTCTTGACAATAAAGAAATTATATTAACAACATTTGCTCATTAGTCATAATTTTTTTATGAAGGTACATTATATCATGGTTAAAGATAAACATGTCCTCATGATCCATAAACTCTACATTGATTTCCATGCACCAGAAAGTTTATAATGGATACTTTTTTTAAACACTCATTTTCCTAATATACTTAAATGAATTATAATACATTTGACCTTTTAAATGTGTTTTTATAGGTTGATGAATGAATGAAGTGTATTACAACTCATTTATCAAAACCATTCAACCCATTTATAAACCCAAAGTACTCAATTTTCTATTAAGTTGTCATATTTAGCTATTTATGCATTAAATAATGATCAATACATAGGATTAATCAAAATGTGGAAAAATAATGCACAAATAGAAATTACCCATGGCAAGCACATGATAACAGAGTTCGCCCTTTGCTCAGGCTGTCTCCAGGTTTGCTTAAAATATAAATCAACCTATTTCCATGAATTGAAAATACATGGCCAAAGCTTACAATTGTTAGCTAGACAATCTAATATTTCATACAGCTCAACAACAAACCTTTTAAAATTCTTAATACCCACAAATAGACTTTCCACCTTCTTATCATGAAAGCAATCTCACATTCCTAAAGTTCTCCACAAAAATTATTACTTATAGACTTTAAAAAGTGGCCCAAATGAATTCAAATTAGTAAAATCCACATATGGATAGAACCATCTTGGAGTCTAAAACAACTTCTAGTTTACTCCAAAGTCTGAAAAGCTCTTTAATTCCTTCAAAACTTAGGATATATGCATACTGGTATCTATATTGTCCATTACACAATCTACAAAGCTTCACTTTGAGACATTAAAAATGGCATCAAATGACATAAATATAGACAATCAAAATATGGATGGAACCATCTCAAAGTCTATAACATTTTATTAGTTTACTCTAAAGCCTAGAATTCACTCTAAGTACCTCAAAATAGAGGATGAGTACAAATAGGTCCTTTATGCCTTAGCACAATCAGCTGAAACTTGGTGTTTAAAAATAAATTTATTGATTTATATAGCCATTTAGGCCCATGGGCATAGAGGTAAGACCTTATCATTCTTTCTTGGAGGTTAGGAGTTCAATTCCCAACTTGGAAAATACACACTCCAAGGCTTATAATTATCCTGCATTGCTTGGGATGACATTGGCATTGAAAATATCAAACCTTAAAAAACCCATACATTATCAAAGATGAAAACTAAACCTGATTTTTTTTTACATAAACTAACTTCCATATGTCATGTCCTCATTGGTATACATTTCTTCCATGTCATCACTTTGACCAAGTTTTATTGGTCATAACTTCTACATATAAACTCAGATTTGGTCTATTCAAAATGCATCAAAAATCTTGATATGAGCTATACATCATGGAACTATATTCAAAACATTCCATGATAAAAAAAGTTTCCATCTGACCAGCTTTGATTACCTATTGACCTATTTTGATTGAAACTTTGACTAGCTATATAAGGAGCATATGAGCTTCATTTCTAAAGTTCTACATACGATTAAAAAGCTCTTTATGAGATCTTCATAATGGTGAAAGATTTGGTTTGATCAGGGAGATTTTATGAATTGACTTCCAAATCAATCCTCCCCACTGGGAGCTTTTGGTTCACCAAAAGATGGTACCTAATTGAAATGCTAGTCAGTTTGAAATATATCATAATGGATCTTATTAGTCTAGTCAGGTTCTACAACTACACCTACAATGATTGAAATAACAGATTGATCACATCTTCCATAATCCCTCTACTACTACATGACCATCAATAGCCTCTACACAAAACTAGGGTGCAATTACTCCCTCTACTGCATGGCTTCATAAGACCCTCTACATAGATAATCTTAGTGGTTTTCTATGCTACACAATTAAAAAAAACATCTACAAATATCTGAGATCCTAAATGTGCATCCACATCTTCTTCTATTTCATATACATCCAAGGTCTTCTGCATAGAACTATAGGTGGATAATAACACACCCATCAATGTCCTCTTCTACTAATGATGCTCTATAACATATCAAAGTGAAAAAATGAGGTCATAGCATATGGAAAAATATGATTCATAAATCAAAATATAAAGGCCTAAAACAAGACATGAGTTATACATAATCCTTCAACTACTAATAAGATCACAATATATTTCAACTATCTGCCTACTATCACATCTTGTAAGTGGTGAACTACCAAACACTACAATAATCACTAATACAACTATAGAATAATTTTCTTAATGCAAACAAAATACATTAAATGTTGTGATCATGTCACAATACACTACCCAGACATGGGTTTTAATATTCTAAACAAGTATAGAAATAATAATTAGTGTATAGTGTTTATCATCACAAACATTACCCAATAGGTTCTTACAAATGCTCTAATGACACACATGCCAAAAATAGATGCATCCAAAATAGTAGTTAAGTATGAAACTAAACACTATCAAATTTCATCAACTTGTGCAACTACTATCAAATCTCCCAAGCTGATCAGTGATTTACATTCCTTAACAATTCAATAGGAAACTCATAAAGCTAACACTGGAGATTCTAAAATAGAGCTTTCTAAAACATAATTTTGAGAATTAAAAACTTTTCATGATGAACCTATATCAAAGTGTTCCCACCCTAGTAGCTCCAAATTGTATATATCAAAGTGTGGGTATATTTCCTTTGTCAACATACACCAAGGATCCCAAAATTACTTTGAAAAATAAATGCATTATCAATCCACTAATCATGACAACATGAAATTAATAAAGTGTTTACTAACTTATCACCAGGTTTATATACCATATTCCTCTTACCATTACTAGGATGGTGGGATGGTTGAAGTTTCCAATATTACTCAACCCAATGTCCACTCATGTGACAATGAGTGCAAACATCCCTCTTCTTACGTGAGGTCATCCCTTTGACATTTTTTACTTTGCTAATATGAGAATGGTCTTTAACACATGCAATTTATTTTAGTAAAGCTTGTATTTTCCAACAATATACAACACAAGGGTTATTTAATCCATAAAACATACAAGAAAAAGAATGCAACATCTTATGAATATCAAAACCAAATTTCTTAAATGGTAAAAGTGAATTATAAGTCTTAGAATTCACATTCTTATTGGTGATTTTTCTAGTGTAAGAACAAGGAGCTAGAATTTTAATACCTTTTTTACCTGAGTTATTACACCACTCATCATTCCTTTGTAAGGATGAATTCTTTTCTGCTAGTAGCCTCAGACCTTAGCTATCAAAAACTTGTCCTCTTTCATTAATGGAGTAAAACTCTCCAACATCCAATTTCTCACTAACATAACCCAATACTGGATGGAGAGATCTATGCTCTACCTATATTGGGTTAGCAAAACCTTGGCTATTCTTAACAAGACCCCTTCCATCAAATCCCATTTTCAATAATAATTTAGAGCTAATGCCCTTAGTGTGTTTTTCAAAACTACCAAAAGCAACATCTAAAACATCTAAAACTAAAGGGACAATAGTACTACATGATGAATAACTTATAATGCAATCATCTATCATAGTGCCTACATCTTTAGTGGAAGGCAATTGGTAAAGACTATGTTTTTCTTCACTTTGCATATGTACCAAGAGCTCATCCTTGGCCTACAACTCAGATTTCAAGCAAGTAATTTCCTCATCTAAGGAGTACAACTGATCTCTCAAGAAAACATTATCTTCTTGGATCTGTTGGTTAATCTCTTAAAGCTCATCAAGCCTATCTTTTCAAGGCTTTTCTCATGGCTTTCTATTTCTTATAAACAACCTAATCACACAAACTACACATTATAAATGAAATATCAACAAGGTCAAAAAGTATACAATACTATGGAAAACCAAACTAAACACAACTAATATCAAATCTAGACAATTAGATGATATCCCAACACACTAGTTACTCTGATACCAAACTTGATCCATAAACTTTACACTAATTTCCATGTGTAAAAATGTTCACAATGGATACTTTTGTCAAACACTCATTTTCTTGATATACTCAAAGGAATTATAACAAGTCTGACATTTTAAATGTGTTTTTCGAGGTTGATAAATCAATAAAGTGTATTGCAACTCATTCATCAAAACCATTCAACCTATTTGTAAATCCAAAGTGCTCAATTCTATGTTCAATTGTCATATTCATCTATTTATGCATTCAATAGTGATTAATAAATAGGATTAATCAAAATGCAAAAAAAGAATGCACAAATAAAAATTACCCATGACAAGCACATGATAATAGAGTTCACCTACTACTCAGGCTACATCTTCAGGTTCACTTAGAATATGAATCGATCCATTTCAATGAATTGTGATTACATGGACAAAATATTACAATTGTGAAATGGACACTCTAAGATTTCATGCAACTTAGCAATAGACCTTTAAAAAGTCTTGATAACCATGGATAGAACTTCCACCTTCCTATCGTGAAAGCAATCTCATGTTCCTAAAGTTCTCCACCAAAATTATTACTTAGAGACTTTAAAAAATGGATAAATTAACTTAAATCAATAAAATCCACATATGGATGGAATCATCTCAGAGTCTAAAATAACTCTCTAGTTTACTCCAAAGTTTGAAAAGATCTCTAATTCCTTCAAAACTTAGGATATATGTAGACTGATCTCTATATTGGCCATTACACAATCTACAAAGTTTCACTTTGAGGCATTAGAAATGGCATCAAAATACCTCAAATATAGACCCTCATCATATAGATAGAACCATCTCTGAGTCTAGAACATTTTATTAGTTTAGTTTGAAGCTTGAAATTCACTCTAAATGCCTCAAAATGGAGGATGAGTGGAAATAGGTCCTTTATGCCTTACCATAATCAGCAAAAACTTGGTGTTCAAATAGCAATTCATGGCTTTATATAAGAATTCAGTCCCATGGGTATAGTGGTAAGGCCTTATCCTTTTTCCTTGGAGGTTGAGAGTTGAATTCCCAACTTGGAAAATACATGATCCAAGGCTTATCATTATCCCACATTGCTTGGGATGACATTGGCATTGAAAATATTGAACCTTCAAAAACCCCATATGCTATCAAAGATGAAAAATAAACCCAATTTTTTTAACACAAAATGACTACCACATTTCACATCTTCATTGGTCCACATTTTTGCCATGTCATCACTTTGACTAGGTTTAACTGGTCATAACTTTTGCATACAGACTCGGATTTGGTCCATTTAAAATGTGTCAAAAAGATTGCAATGAGATCTACGTCATGGAAATAGATTCAAAGCATTCCATGATGGTCAATTTCTCTAGTTGACCAGCTTTGAATACTTATTGATCTATTTTGATGGGAACTTTGACCATCTATACCAGGAGCATATGAGCTCTATTTTTGAAGTTCCACATACTTTCAAAAATATCTTGACAAGCTATTCCTAATGGTGTAAGATTCAGTCTAACCAAGAAACTTTTCCAAATTTACCTCTAGATCACCTCACATCCTCATGAATGTGGGATTATCTATCATAATGACCTTGATTAAATGCCTAAGTGACACCTAAACAAGTTAACTAAACATGTGATGAAAAAACCATTAAATGGAATAAAAATCCACACTAACAAAAATAGTATGATTGATTATAATTATATGAAAAAACTACTCTTGATGATTGCCTTATCTTTTGAGGAAGATACCAAACTAAGGTTAGGAGTAAAAATTTGTAATGAGATGAATGTGATGGATTTTTTTTTTGAGAGAATTAACTAAGGTCTTACCATGTAACCCACAAACTAAAAAAAAAGGTATAAGAAGATAAAAATCCAAAATAACAAAAATAAAAATTAAGGCTAATGTGTATGAAAACTAGGTGTGTAAATAATTGAAGCTAAGGCTCTGTTGCATAGAATAAAGTCTTAATTAGGGCATGCAATAATTTTTTCTCTAAATAATATATAAAATAGCCATAATCATGAAAATTAAGTATACTAATAAATTTAAAGCAATACATAAAAGTAAAGTTGTGATATAAAATGAATCTAAGTAAATTATTTATTCAAAAACTAAGCAATGGTCAGTTCTTTGATGATGTTTGCTTTATTGGTTTGTCATTTATAATTACAAGGCCATATAATGTCTTTGAATAGGTAATGACCCCACAACTTTTTGGTGTACTTTCCCTCTTTATCATGGTTTTATATAAACTAAACATTAAACTTAACATTAAGTCTATAATACAAAAAGTACCAACTCTGAATGTTTTGTTAAATTATTTATCTATGAAATCTTTGTATTGACAATTATGTTGTAAATCACCCTTACATCACAAATCAATAAAATATAAATCATGAATCTAATATTTATTCATCTCTTCATCGAGGATGATTTCATGAATATAAATATGTAAGGAAGGTAACTCTACTTATAATGTTAATATAAATTTAGAGTTGTAAATTAAAGAGAAAGGAGTTTCTCTAATGGTAGTATGGATGCTAATAAGATAAGCCCAAAGTGTTGTATAATGCTTAAGATGATAATAGAAATGATAATTTTCAATATTAATTTTAAGTATCTTGTCAAGGATTTAATTAGAGGCTTTATCTTGACCATTTCACCAAGGATGGTAGGCTTTGAGAAATTTGTGTGTGATTTTGAATTTTTCAACAGTTGTTTCATTCATTTATTTTTGAAGTTCACACCATTTTTAGAGATGATGGTGTGAGGAATTATAAAATGACATATGATTTGATTAATAATTAATTTTGAGATAGTGATTATGGTTACATCTAAAATTAGCATAAATTCAACCCACCTGGTTAAATATTTTATGCCAATGATTATGAAAACATGGGCATCCTTTGATCTAGGTAATTTACCAAAGAGATATAATCTCTACATATAAAATGGCCAAGGAAACTCCAAGGTTTGAATTTTAGTTAGAGGATATTGAATGAGATCATCATGAAGTTGGAAAGGATTACACTTTTTATTTCATGTGATAGAATATTTTTCAATATTAGGATAGAAAGATCCCATGTGTAGGTATTTACGAGTTATATTGCATCCACTACATTGACCACCACAAATATTCCCATGTAATTTCTCAAGGAGAGAAAGAAATTAATATTGAGTAACATAATGGAGTAAGGTACCTTCATCATTATGATAATAAAGGATGCTATATCTAAGGACTTATTTATAATATTGATTATGAAGTCAAGTCTCTTCATGAGAATAAACCTCTAGAGGTTGAGTATGATGCACAATAAATTGGATGATGTTTTTGTACCATAAGATTTGTCTAGAAGTGGTAGAATTAATGTGGAAAATAAGGGAGTGGTCTTTGGATTCTAATCTCAAAGTTTTTTCTCATGTGGATGAGAAATTATAAATCATGAAGTGTTTTATGAGGGTAAAAAAGAGACATTGATGAAGAAATTGAATCAACTATATAATTTTATTCTCATGGGATTGATTCAATAGTAGAAATAAAATTATTTATCAAAAGTGGAGGTAAGTTAATGATCTATGTTGGTATGTTCATTTTTAGATTGATAATCACCACTTTCTTGATGACATATGAGATCTAAATCTCATAAGGCATGCTATAAAATGTCTAATTCTATAGCTTAGTGCATGCCTAAGATAAGGACTTCATATTCAAACATGTTATAAGTGACTTTGAAATTTAGCCTAAAAGTGAGAGGAATAATTTTAACATGAGGGTAAAAGAAGACACAACCTACCCCAACTCCTTGAAGTCATTTTTATCCATCAAAGTGAAAGGTCTACGTACCTTAATGCAATTTTATTGTAACCTCACATATTTATTATTTAATGAAAGAAGGTTTGGCTATGGAGGTGTAAATTTAAGGATATTCGAGAGTTTGTGCCTCAAGATTAGTGGTGAAATTGTGAAAATAATATTTAAAATAAATAGTTTTAATAATACCCTTGATGTAAAGTATATCATCATCAAGAAGTGCATCTTAAAGATGATTAGTAACTAGATTTAATGGGGCAGAATGTTGATCAAAAATTAATTGGCCTTTTCTTGATCTTTGTATAATAATTATTAAGTTGAATTTTATTAAGCTTGTCAAATAAAACTTATAGTGTCAAATATTTTTAGATACAAAATAAATGGAGAGACCTTCATGATATAATTTTGTGTAATGATACTCAAAATATCTCAAAGCAAAACTAATGTAGTGTATGTCATATATTCTACCTATTTCATCTTGTTGAGAAAGCATTGCCCTAATTGATATGGGGGGAAATGAAGTATACAAGATGAATGGGTGATCACTGGAAGGTGGTAGATGGGTAGGAGGATGAATGAATGATTATTTTATGTTAATGAATGATTTTTGGCATGTGCTAGTCCATTTGAGAATAACACCCTTATTGAGGAGTGAATTTACCAAATAGATAGGATAATCTATTTTATGGATGAATTGATAGCTTTCCCAAAGTTTTCCAAGATATGTAAAAATTTATTGAATAGAGTGAGGAATAAGCATGTTGATTATATACATGATTATAGAATGATTGACATTAATCACAAATAGGGAAATGAGAAATCCTAAGATTTTACTAAAATTGACACCAAAAACACATTTGTAAGGATTACATATAAATTTATATTTGATGAGTTTATAAAAGATAATAAAAAGATCACAAAAATGATTTTAAAAATGCTTGTATTTATAAATAATATAATCTAGTTAATTTTTGACTATTTTATGAATGAGATCATGAAATATATGGATCATTACATGTTGGTATGTAGTATTGATGTTTCTACGAATGAAAAAAATTCTAATGTAGCAATAGGTTCCCCATTCAGTGGTGAAAGTATATTTATGTTGATATTTAAGAGTGATGTGAATATGACTATATCTTTGACAAATATACATTAGAGATAAAATCTCATAACTCTTCATATAATTAGCAATGGCATAAATGGATGGTAAAGGAAAGTTATCTTTAGGACATGCCAAGTTGAGATTATGAAATTCAATAGAAATTAAAATGACCATGGTTAATTTATTGGGAATGGGAATGATGTTTTATAATAATTATGAGTAATCATCAAATTTGATGAACTCAACATCTAGAAGCTAAATTATTTCTTTATGACATAAGTTATAAATCTCAGAAGGGATTTTGTGTTGATTTTGATGTACTAGTTTTACATAAGGATAGGTGATGATATTATGGACAAAAACACTAGGGTAAATACCAAGAATGTACTCATATAAAAAAACAAAATCTTAATGACATAAGTTAATTAAGAGACTATAGTTATTGTGTTCTACTGGACAAAGTTATTTAGAGACAAAAATGGGTCTTGGATAAGTAGTCATGCTATAATTTATTACAAAATTTACTCAATAAGAACGGAATTTTTGTTGGAAGAAAAATTACTAAGAGAGGGAAGGTGAATAGTTTTTAAAAACCTTTCATATCAATTTCACTAAAACATTCATGAACAATTCAAACAAGCATATATATCTGGCAATCATAAACACCTATCCACATAATTATGAAACATATGAACACATCATATATGTGGGAAAAATTCAAGGGGAAGAAAACCCAATAATATCTTAAAATGGAATACAGTCCTATAATACAAATACCAAATTACCCACTTCACATGGAGAACCAACCCCAACTAGCTAAGCACCAACTTAGCTAGGCTTTAATAACCCCAAAATTATAAGGAGGCACTAACCCCCTTGATGACTCATCACCAAATCAGACACCTAAATGATTTGATCACCTTGAAGATACCTTTTTTATAAACCAACTTATGATGACCTCCTATTCATCTTTTCATACTCTTATCCCTCTCAAACTATTTTATAGGCCTCCTTGCTCAATTAGGTCTCTTTAAGACTAATTAGGTCATATGACATTGATCCTCATTCACAGAACCTATGTCAAATATCCATCATGAATAATCTATACTTCTCTAATGGTATAAAATAAATACTCTGATCTGCAACATATTATATTATTTTCTTGTTCTCAACACACTCACATATGCCTAAAACTACCTTGTATTTATACAAGCCTCTTTCTCACATACTTCTTAGTCAGCCAAACACCCTTAACCTCATATGTTGGACATGAAATAGATATTATTAAATATTATAAACATGAATGAAATGTGCTTGGATTCCCTTTAGTTCTAACATATCTCAATTAGGCCTTATTTCATCTTTAGGTCTCATGGAGACCTAGTCCCATTAGGTCTACTTTAGGACATGTTACACTTTGAATTCCTTGGAAAACATTAAAACACATCACATAGAAGTAAAATATCATAATACACTCAAATATACCTCTATTAATCTCATCTAGGATCTATAACACATCTTAGCTCTAACCATTACTTGAAGCACACCATTTATACTCTTCACAATTAGGCATTCTCATACATAAAAAGTTTATCTTGAACAACTAAATCATAAACACAATTTCTCCAAACAACCATGAAAAAAAACCACATATAAAAAATATACATGACCTCAGGGTAATCACCATATGATTTATACTTCACAACTCAGGGTATACAGGCTCAAACTCTTCTCTATAAAATGCTCACTCAAAAATTCCAACTAGCCTCAAAACATAGTCATGGAAACTTAAAAATATTGACATTTGAATAAACATAATAAATATATCTTAATGAATTAATATGATCATATAAATTCCTTATAACAACTTCCAACAAAAATATAATAATCTCTAATGGTAATTATTGGTCTTATAGACCAATTTATTATCTTTAGTACACAAAGTCAAACCTAAACCAGTCAACCCATTTTAGCTTCAATATTTAAAACACATTTACTAAATCTAAACCTTATAAAAATAATTGGTAGGACATAATATTAGCAAATATAAATACCATGTACATTATATTATTCAAATTAGGGTATAGAGATTTAAAATCGTAGCTACAACTTGCTTACCTAGAACTACATGATTGTCTTGAAGCACAATCATGGTGATAATGACCTTAAACATATACATGAACACTTTTATAGAATTAAAATTAATTTACATGATTTTATTAGATCATTAGTAAATTATAATATATAGAGATAACATGGTCAAATGATAATATTGGTCTTTCAGACCAATCTCATGACCTCAATGTACACAGACCTCACTGAGATAGATAGGTCAACTTTACGAGAAATTTTTTTCCATATAAAATGATATAAAATACTTATATACACCATGAAAATGTATTATAAGTACTTAAAAATGTCTCTATACACTTAGATTCATCCATATTCCATGATAACAAATCCCTAAACATCTTCTCATTGATGTTTAGGTTTCTCATTGTTTTCACCATTAGGTCTATTAGTGACTAGTCAAATTGGATGACCAATTTATCATCCCTAAGGGATAAAACCTATCCATAAACCAAAATTTACAAAAACTAAAATTATAATTATTTTTCCTCCCATTTATCAATTTTGACTTATTCAATTCTGACTATTACAATAATTTTTGTCAAACTAACACTGTCTTATAGGGTTTACTCATACGCCTGACAAACCAATAATAATTGGAGGTGTCTAGGATATTTGAATACAACCTCCAATAACTTATAAAACCATTAAAATATATTTTTATCACTTTATAACAACTTATTTCATATCAGGTAATTATTGGGTTCTTTAAGGGTTTAAACCATCTTCTAGTCTTAACGATCATTCATAAAGTATATCCCATTAATCCTAAAAATAGTGCCTATAATTTTGATCTAGGATCCTTACCCATATACCATTAATATATTATGTTCTCATTCAAATGTTACACATGCCAATGAACATTTGAAAGTCTTGCTCAGGCTGAGAACCCTTCATTCTATGCACTCAAGATATTTTAAAAAACTTTTTCAATCCTTTTCTTGTAAACCATGACCTCAAACTTGGTAAAAGCACCTATAAAAATTTATCACACCACTTAAAATTTTCACATTCTCATTCTTATCTTAAATTTTGAATCTCATACCTCATTTTTTCACCATCTCTCTCTTTGTTTGCTTAGACCTTAACCTATAAACCACATTAGGCCTTGAAACTGACATTCAAGCCTCTTTTCATGCATTATATAGATCATTCACATACTCAATAAACATATATCATTATTATACACACCCATACATCCTTCATATGCCTTGACAATAGATCATGATGCCTCATTAGGCCAAGTACGATCTAGAAGTGGTCTAGTTACATACTAGGTATATAGGTCCTAACCCTATAGGCTCACCCTAAGACTCACATGAGTGATATAATGAATCATATTAATGTTATATAAACCTTATAAATCAATTCATGCATGTGTGCACTCATTTTACCAAGCCATTAAGTTCATACCTTCTCATAAACTATCTTCATTTTATGACTAGTGTCATGACTAGGCTTCTCAAGCACTTGAAACTTGACAACTAGCCTTGAAACACTTATTCATGTTCTTATACCTTTCTCACATTATTTTCATGTTCCAAAAACAAAATCATACCTATACACATACCTCTTCATGCTCCTCATGCATATTCTCATGATATGGCTATGCTTGTTATGACTAGGATTATCAAGATACCTTGTACTAAATAACTAGTGCTCAAACATGCTTACCGTAATGATGTTATAAAACAAGATTATTATCACACTAATACAACAAACTTGACAATAAACAATAGAATAATCATTAGCTTTCTTTCAAATTCTCCCTCAATAGAAGAGACATTATATTACCTTCAAATTCTCCCTCTGGGCCACACATTGACATCAATGACAACACTTCTCAAAAAATTTGCCATTTCTCATTGATGGAAAAACATTCTTGAATATAATCACTAGCATCTCCCCTAATCTAGTCAATTATCCCTTCTTTAACTTTTTCCCCCTTTGACATTAATGACAAGGGTCTTCCACAAACTACCATCTGGAACCACACCTTCTTTCAACATAGGTTATGAAGCATCACATGAACATGTTCCCATTTAATACATGTATACCTCCTTTAAATGAACTCAGAACACAAATCAAGCTTAGTCAACAACTTGAGTATCTCCCCCTCAAACCAAGCATCCATCATGCTTATGTTAACTACAAAGTGTCTCCATGAAGCCTAATGGGGTCACCTCTTTCCATAGAGTACTAAAAAAACATAAGTTAAGGACATTCCCAAATCTCCATGATCTTACAAGACTAAATATCCTTTATTATCCTCTTAGGATTGATTGGTACTATAGGCTTAACGTCTTCATCAACCATTTGATCATCAATATGAGATGATAATATACATTCCTAGCTTTATTTATCATTTGAGACATTCTCTACCATATCAGACATTCCATTTGAACTTGTAGAATTATTATGATTCACCTTTTCTATCTTTGGTTTTACATACTTTCATCTGCCTTCTCTCTTGTACTCTAATAGCTTCAAACCGCTTATTTTGACTTAATGACCTCCTAACTTTATTAGTGAAGAATATTAAAATGTGTCCCACACTATAAAAACTATATAAAAAAACCTCATACATACCTTTTGACTGATTTTAATTGTGACTCCTTCTTTAGTCCCATGAGTACTCATTCTTTGAGTGTCTTCTACACTCTCTTTCTCTTTGACCAAATTAACTGCATACAAAATAGTAACCATTAAATGAACTAGCATACCTCATAGTATTAGGATACTTGATAGGTGTTTTCATGTTGACCTTATTATATTTTGAGTTATTCTCAACTTTTAAAGTCAATTCCTTTTTAGGAGGTCTTCCTTCATTTATTCTCATCTCATAAGTAGTCAAGATGCCATGAAACCCATTCATTTCAATTTTTTCCAAATATTGCATCTCTTCCACTATGGACACCTTAAAATAAAAATTAGGAGCTAGTGATCTCAATGCATATTGAACAATTATAAATTATTTCTCCTCTTCTCCTAATCTTCTAATGACATTGACACCTTCATCAATATTTAATAGGTAAGATGAAATTATTTCATATTCATTCATCTTTAGATTTTCAAACTATCTCTGATGGGTTTGAAACTTGGTCATATTTATGTTGGTGTCTCCTTCATATATAGTATTTAATTTGTCCCATATATATTTGGATGATACATAGTGTATCAGCTTCACAAGATCTACCTCTGATAAGCCAGAAAGAATGACATTCATTGCCTTCGAATTATTTTCACTAGCTTTATAACCTACTACATTAGTTGGTGGAATAGGAGTACTATAGCCATCCATAATAGACTGCCAAATATCATGACCTTCATAAACCAAATATATCTTCATATTGATTTTCCAAAAGGCATAATTATATCCATTAAATAATGGAGCCTTACTAGTAGAGAAACCACCTTAAGCTTGCTGACGAGCCATCCTTACTTCTAGGATCTCCTTTAAGATTTTAGACCTAATTCAGAGGACCAAGTTCTAATATTAAATTTTGAAATAAAAATTATTGAGAAGGGAGAGGGGGGGGGGTGGGGGGGTGAATCAGCCTTTAAAAACTTTCCTATCAATTTCACTTAAACATTCACAAACCATTCAAACAAACACATATATCTTCCAAACATAAACACCTATCCATATAAACATGAAACACATAATATATGTGAGAAACCCTCAAGGTAAAAAATATTGATATATTTAATTATACTATAGTCATATAATACAAAAACTAAATTTAGTGAATTGCCCACTTCACATGGAGCATGAACCCCAACTAGCTAAGCACCAACTCAACTAAGATTCATCAAGTACCAACTTGAAAGGAGTCAACAACCCCCTAGATGACTCAGAAAAAAATCAACCACCTAATTTATCTTATCACCTTAATGGAATATTATTTTTCAAAAAGTTAATAATGACCACATCTTCATCTCTTCGTACTCTTATCCCACTCAAACTATCTTCTAGGCCTCCTCACTCAACTAGGTATCTTTAAGATTTATTAGGTCATATAACCTTAATACTCATTCACATAACCTATATAAAATATCCATAAATAATAATATATACTCCTATAATGGTATAAAATACCCAATTCTACTATAAAATATGTTATATTATTTGCTTTCTCTCAACATACATGCATAGGCCTAAAACTACCTTGTATTTATACAAGCCTCTTGCTCATATACTTCATAGTCATAAATACACCCTTAACCTCTTAGTTAATCCATGGAATATATATTATGAAATATAATAAACATGAATAAAATGTGCTTTGAGTCCCTTTAGGTCTGACATATCTTAATCAGGCCTTATTTCTTCTTTAGGTCTCATGGACACATAATCCTATTAGGTCTACTTTAGGACATGTTACACTTTTCCTTCCTTATAACACATTAAAATACCTCACATGGTATAAAAATATCATATTAAACTCATATTGACCTATGATAATCTTATATAGGCTCAATAACACATTTTAGCTCCAACCACTAGTTGAAACATACCATTTGTACCAGTTCACAATTAGGCCTTCTCATACACAAAAAATCTATCTTAAAAAGGTAAAGAATAAATTCAAAAAATTCAAAAAACCATGGAAATAAATCACATATAAAAAATATAAATGACGTCAGGTTCATCACCATATGTTTTATATTTCACAACTCAAGGTATATAGGCTCAAACTCTTTTAAGCAAAATGCTCAATCTAAACAGCCAACTAGCCTCAAAACATAGTCATCAAAACTTGAACTTATAAATCTTGAAAGATTAAAATCAAGGGATTAAAATTCAATAAAAATATACAAAAACTTATTAATAATAACTTCCAACAAAGATATAATAATATATAATGGTAATTATTGGTCTTACAGACCAATTTATTGTCTTTAGTACATATAATCAAACATGAACTAGTCAATCCATTTTGGATTCAATATTTCAAACACTTTTAAAAACTATAAAACCTTATAAAAAACATTTAAATGAAATAAAATTATAAAATATCAATAAAATGTACATTGTATGCTTCAACTTATGTCATAGAGCCTCCAACTCATCATTACAACTTACTTACACAGAACTGGCAGATTATCTTGAAGCACAATCATTGTGACAATGAAATTCAAAATACATATGAAAAAATTTAGATACTTAAAATTCATTTATATGATATTATGAGATCATTAATAAATTATAAGATAGATATATAACATGGTTAAATGACAATATTGGTCTTGCAAACCATTCTCATGACATCATTGTACACAAACCTCATTAAGCTAGACAAGTCAACTTTATAAGAAAATATTTACTATATAAAGTGATATAAAAAACTTATATCCCACATGAAAATGTATTGAAATTATTTAAAAATATATCAATTCAATTTAATTCATCCCTCTTACATGATAACACATCCCTAAATATTTTTTCACTATTGTCTAGATTTTTCATTATTTTCACCATTAGCTCTGTTAATGACTAATAAACTTGGATGATTTGTTTATCACCATTAAGGTATAAAAACTATTCAAAAACCACCATATAAAAAAAATAAAATTCTAAAATTTTGTCCTCCACCCATTTAACAATTTTGATTTCGTCAACTCTAACTACTACATCAATTTTATGAGAAACTAGTACTTTATTATAGGGTCTACTCACACACTAACAAACCAATAAAAATTAGGGGTGATTGGGAGAGTTTAATAAAACATAAAATCACTTATTTATCCATTCCAATCCATTATAATCACTTTATAAAAACTTTGTTCATATCAGGTCACTATTAGGGTTATTTGAGGGTTTAAACCATCTTCTTGTCTTAACAATCATTCATAAATCATAACCCCTTAATCCAAATACTAATGCCTATAATTGTGAGCCAAGATCCTTCTGCATAGACTCTAAATATCTTATTTTATCATGTAGATGTTACACATTCCAATAAACACTTGAAAATCCTTCTCAAGTTGAGAACCCTTCATTCAATGCACTCAAGAGACCTTAAAACACTTTTTCAAGCATTTTATTGAAAACCAGGACCTCAAAATTTGTCAACACACCTATAATAATATATCACACCATTAAAAATTATAAAATACTCATTATTATATTTAAATCTAAATCCTATACCTCATTTAGCGACCATCTCTCTCTTTGCTTGCTTAAACCTTGACCTGTAAACCACATTAGACCCTAAAATTAACCTTCAAACCTATTTAAATGCACTTTACACCTCAATAACATAATAAATAAACCTATCTCATGGTTATACACATCCATACATCCTTAATTTTCTTTGAAAACATATCATGATGCCTAATTAGGCTAGGTAGGGTTTAGAAGTGGTCTAGTTGCGTACTAGGTTTGTAGGTCCCACCCCTGGAGGCTCACCTTGAGAGTCACACAAGTGATCAAATGCCTCATATACATTATTAATAAAAATTATATATCCATTAATTCTTATGTGCACTCATTTAACCAAGACACCAAACTCATACCTTCTTATAAGGTCCCTTCATGTTATGACTAGTGTTGTGACTAGGCTTCTGAAGCACTTGAAATTTAATAACTTACCTTGAAACACTTTATGATGCTCTTATATCTTGATCACATTATTTTCATACCTATGAACATACATATTCATGATCATCATGCACATGCTCTTGATATGGCTATACTTGTTATGACTAGTCTTCTCAAGACATATTGTATTCAATAACTAATACTCAATCATGTTTACCTTAATTATTATATCAAATAATAGAATTATCACACTATTGAAATAACCTTAAAAACAACCAACATAAGAATCATTATTTTTCCTTCAAATTATATCTCAATAAAAGAGATATTAGGTTTCCTTTAAATTATTTCTTTGACCTGTATATTCACATCATTGACCTCAACCTTCACATCAATGACAACACTTCTCAAAAAATTTCATATTGGAAATGATATGCGGCTAGAAAATGATTTATGATTCAATAATTTTATTACTATTATCAATCCTAAAACACATCCAGCTTCCAAGCTGGATGTGATTTTGGTGAGGGAATTGAAGTTTTCAAGGATGAAGGAGTTCTAATATAGCTTCATCATTAGAAAGAATGGGTAAAGGTCCATAATATTTGACATCCAATTCAAGATATTTAATATTATTACCTTTGATATCATTATTATAATGTATTTATCATATAGTTGTAGCATTAGAATATAAGGTAATTTTAGGTGTTTGGGTAAAATTTTCAAAATCAAAAATAGATCATATCATGTTGTTCAATATAATGTGGTATGGTGGACCAACATGAAATTGTATCATGTGGATTAATATTTTTAGGAGTAACAAAAATAGGTTTGATTAAATCAGGTTGGATAATGTAGTTGAATATAAGTAATAAATTATAAAGAACTATATCAATTGAAGATGAGATTTAGCTAATGTAGTCTATAATTAAAAATACAATTGTGCCAATTTGGTTGGCATAGTTTGAAAGATGATAAAAATGAAAAACACATTTCATTGATTGATTACGTTAGATGTCAAAATATTTTTTGATACTTTGGACAACCCATGGTGTGTCTAGAAATGGTGGATTAATATAATGGACATAACCTTTCAATTATGAGACTTACAACTTCTGTATGGCTAAGACACCTAATCCATAGGTCATCCTATTAGCTCACACAGCCCTCCTAGGCTACTTATTTCACTAATTCCCAATCATCCAAAGCTTTCTAGACATAGCTTTTTCAGACCTATGCATCCCTTCTGAGCATAGATCCATCCCCCTAGGTCTTTTTCCCTCCAAAAAATATCACCCAAATAGGATAGGAGTGCTGGAACCTAGGGTGTCCTATTTTTGGCACTATTATCCAAGTTCACTTTTTGTCCTAATGGTCAGATTCTTTTGATTCCTTATCTTTTCCCTTGTCATCCTAGCATGAATTCATTTAACCCTTGATCATTAATTACCCTATAAAAGGCCATTCAAAGTCCATTTAGAAGGTTTGGCACTCATTTTCAAGAGAGATGTAATAATAAAAGAAAATACACTTGAGCACTCTTCCCTATTCTCTTCACACAACCTTCCAATATTAGTTTAAGCCTACTCAAGCCATTACACCAATCCTTATCCAGTTAAATCACATACAATTTCACATTCTATTTGCATTGATCATACAAAAAATTTACCAAGCACTTCAATGGGAGAACTACATTATCTTGATCCCTCTTTAGAGTATTGGTATGTAGGCAACATGCCCACACATGGCGTGTGAAGTGCATTTAGTGTATCATTTACACACCAACCCTTTCTCTCTCTTTCCCAAGTTTGCATTTGAGTTCAAGCGCAAGGATATCCTAAGAGATTTGAAGATTAAAATAGGCACACAGTGAGTTTGATGAGGTGTTATACCCTAAAATTTTAGTGATAGGGTAACACAGGCATTTTGAATAGAACCCATAAAGATTTCAACCTCAGGATAACAACATTAGAATAAGACTACATCACTGGTAGTAAGGTGTCTTATTTTTGATGCTCCTATCTAATCAAGAAATGAAGTCTAGATACCTATTTTTGACTATTTCTTAGTCTTGCTTCTCTAGTATCAGACCTTGTCTCAATCTAGATCAGTCATAATTAGATAAGTTCTAATCTCTCTCACTTCCTACTATATTTAGAAAAAATAAAAATACAATCTATTTACACAAATTAGTAGGTTAATAAAAGAATATTTATTTATTGATTAACATTGCTTAGCCCCTTTATTATTTAAGAATATAATTCCAATATTCTGAAAATAATAAAACATTTGGGGAACCTGACTTACTTCAAATTTTGACACAAAACCCCTAAAAGCCCTAGGGCTAATTATTTTTTATTTTTTAAAGTATTTTCATGATTTTTCATAAATTTAAAAATTAAAAAACTACATATTAATTGAAATATTTTAATTAAATTCACCCAAACCCTAGTTTGCACATACTAGGTCCTATTTGCATACACAAACTTTGAAACCACTAGGAAAAATGTATTGCTAGTTTTATAAATATTTTCAAAATTTTCCTATATTTTTCAAACTAAATTCTACAAATTCAAAGAATTTTTTTAAAATATTATAGTAATTTAAAAAAAAACTTTTCAAACCCTAGTTGCATCAACTAGTTCACAGTTATTTTTCAAAATATTCAAATTATTCTTATACATTTTAGTTGAATATTTAAATCAAAAAATTAATTTCAAATTAAAAAATTCATAGTTTTTTTTCAAATAGTATTTCTAAAAATCCTAGTTACATGTACTAGCTCCTTTTTGATTTTTCAGGTATAACCTTACATGTTTCCAAGTTCTATATCCTTTTCATGCATATTCCAATTCCTTGCTTAGATTATAACAGTTTATTTTTTTCTACTATCATCCAAGTTGTTCTCCTTATGCCACGTAAGTTCCTTTTATCTCTTCCTTCAAGATGAAGTGTAATACTTAGTGGAAATCCCCCTAAATTCACCTAGATTCCTTTAATTCACTCAAATAAAATGGACAAATAAACTGGTTAGACTCATTCTATAGATGATACACATCCAAATTATACAAATTTTGTTCAAAATAACTTCAGCCATTAGTAATACGAAAGTAACAATGATGAGGTACATACAGATGTTCGTGATCCACCACATTAGACAATTGAGCCACTTCCATAGATTGTCAATGATGAAGTTGTCCTCAACAAAGATTTGGTTTTAAAAAAAATTAGAGAAAGACTTAAGGAATATCCTAAAGGTCATACACTAATTCTATAATCTATCATGAAATAAACAAGGATAAACAAGTTGAATCTTATAGTCATTCATAGTAGCTAGTTGCAAATAACACTACAGGGGAAACATTGTCTCAATAACCCCTATAATAACCCAAACTTCTTCCATGTCACTAGTTATAGCTAGTACATTCTATCTCTTGATGTGGCATCCCTTGTGTAAGAGAGAAGATCTCTTCAATCCAAGGTGCAACATCTTGAGCAAGGTTTTCTATACCTACATAGGCATCAGATTATTTTGATTTACTACATACACCATTGGCACATCACATTGCTTTTACACCCTTGCCACAAAGATTTTTTCAACCCAAGCTTACTCTTTATGATGTTAAGGGTGATCTAGAGACACATTTGAGATCTTTTCACATAGCATGTTTGGATTATGTACCTAATGAATGGCTAGTTACCAAACATTTTCCACATAACCTAAAGGATTATGCCTTATAATTGTTATATAGTCTATCAAATCAATTGGTCATGGCTTTCAATCCTTTGGTAGACATGTTCCTAGCACATTTAAATATCAACATTGGTGATAAGGTTTTATATGCATATACTACACAGTAAAAATAGAGGTTAAATGAGCCTCTCATAGATTATGTTTTTAGATATAATATTATTTTGGCTAAGTTAACTAGCCCCATGGCTAATCAAGAGTTATAGGACATCTTCAAATAGAGCCTTATACCAACACTGCATGAATCTATTTTGTTCAAAATATTCTCTTCCTTTATTGAATTGTGTCATACACTCAAAGGAAGAGAAATTAAGCCAATTTCAATAGACAAACTCAAGTATTCAAGTATCCTAGACACAAATAATAAGAGTAATATCAAAGTCCCATACAAGGTTAAAATCAATGATAATAAGAATCAAAATCAACTAATGGTTAATGCAGCTTTTAAGTCCCCTCAACATGTGGTTCTATTGGCAACTCCTTATCATGCATTTACCGATGTACTAGTTTCTTAAGCCAGGGTTTTACAATAACTATTGCAATGTAACATCATCACTCTTCCTCTCTTTTAGGAAGTATATCTATCTTATCCTCTTCCATAGGGATATGATTAACATGCATTTTTTGATTTTCATAGGGCACTAGGCCACACCATAAATAGATGAATCATTTTGTGACATAAGATACATGACTTGATAGATGATAACCTACATGATCTGATCCCTACATTTGAGCATCTAAAGCCAAAGCCAACACAAGATAAACCTTTGAAAATATTTTTAAATCTAGTTCAACAAAAATCAAAAAAAGAGAAAGAAGACACATTAGGTGTTCATCATACATACCATATACATCCTCTACCAACTACATATTAGTCACCTTTAGTTTAGGCACATCCTTTGAGAGGTATGATAGGTGTGTATGCGTCCAAAGTTCCATCTAGGTCTATAATATATTTTTTAAATTAGGATATTGTGGAGGATAATATAGGTTATAATGCATTATTTATTGGAGCACATATTCAAAATCAGCTTATTCATGTGTACTCATCGATAACGGTTCCAACCTTAACCTGTACATTTTAACACTTCTATAGTATTTGGGTTATTCATAGTAAGATATCACTCGAACAAACATAGTTATTAGTGGTTTTAGTGGGCATATATAGAATTCATTAGTCAAGATAGTAATTCCATTATAGGTTGGTTCTATATATGTGGCCACACCATTCACTATAGTTCCTAGTGCAGGAGTTTTCAACATATTACTTGGTCGACCATGGATTCAAAAACTTAGGGTAGTACCTTCTATAGTTCATAGATGCATGAAATTAATTCATGCTAATCAAGTTATTATAGTTGGTAGAGTTAATTATGAGTCACCACTCCCCACTTCAGAGCCATCTACCAACTTCTAATCACTAGATCTAGTTCTCCCACCAATTTTAGCTTCTCCTCCAATTTTAATATAACTTCCACTTCTAATCCAGCCATAGTTACAACATCCATTTCTAGTACAGAAGGTTCATACACCCCTATAGTTTCAAAATTCTAGATAGCTTCTAGATATAGTGTTCACAACTAGATTAGTTACATTATGATCTCATACAACTACATAAAGAACACATGTTCATAGATCTTCTTCTCCTACTTTTAGATGGGTCCCTAAGAAACCTATAGTTACATCCACTTCTTAGAGTCATAGGGGGACCCCATAATCAATTTCCACTTTAGATATTTTAGATTAGCTACAATGTATATGTATTTTAGCTTCACAATCTCAAACACTCCATCATGCCTCACATTCATGCACAATCCCATTATATGATATAGGACACCATGACATGTAGTCTCCTCTGAGACTCATCATTTAGTATCATTTCTTTTCAGCACTAATTTTACATATTATCTCCTACTTTATTTTACATAGTTTAAATATTTTAAAAAATATAAAAATAATATAACACTTTAAAATAAAAAAACATTCAAAAATTATGAAAACACCAAAAGCATTTTTTGATTGTATGCATCATCCTGTTTACATTAGTACTATCATGGTAGGTCTTACATTTTCTATTTCATGCTATTATATGTTGATTTATTTATATTACCATGCTTTACTTGATCTCTTTTAAGTGTGTGCAATGACATCTAGCTCTTTGCTTGCTTCACTCTACCCATCAAAGGGGCATTTCTAATTCTACATTCGAGACACACACTGATATGCATAACCGTTGGGGGCATCCTTTACATGATTACACCATCTAGGTTATGTCATTCCTAAACTACACACTCTAAGTTATCATACTGATGCACATTCCTTACAAGATTACATAGATTACTACATCGACATTTCACTAGTACCTAGCACTTGTGTATTTCTTAGCATATACCTAGTCTTGTACTACATATGTTTTGCATAATTTCATATTTGATTTGATTAGTTAGATGTGTTTGTATATTATAGTCCTTAATTTTTCTTTCATTCCTTTCTTATCACAACTTATGTGATTACACTTTCCATTTCTTGCATATCTTTTATTTGTGCCCTAGGAAATCTACCAATGTCATTTGCTTCTATTCATGTGTGTGCCTTAAGACATATACCAATGTCCTTTATTTGTACTCTTTCATGTGCTTATGGCCCTTGTTCCAACTTTGATTCTTCCACATGTATGTATATGTGGAATTTGAACATACATTCCATGCATGTCTTTTAGTTTGAGTGACATGTGTCCATGTCCCTTGTTTGCATTTCCCTTGGCTACCCTTGTATGCTTATTGATTCTTTATTTATATGCTTGTTTACTTTTTTCTCCTCATTGTGTATAATGCCATGATTCAAAAAATACATTTATCTTGCTTCTTAGATGCCATGATGGACATCATGCTCCATCCTTCTATACTTACTAACAAATTAATAACTAATAACTAATATCTAACATTTCCAGTCCACTTCAATATCAAGCACATGTTCTTACATTGTTATATCTATCTAGGCATACCCCTATTGATCTAATAATCTATCAATTCAAAAATTTCTATATCTTGAAATATATTGTCAAATATTCAATGTTATATCATATATCTATACAGTTGAGCACACTTGCATGACTCTCTTCTTCTAAGGGTAGTCATTATAGATTCAACATTCCTACCCTCAGAAGAGGGGGCATCAAATATGGGTTTGTCATAGAGATAAAACCTCTTAATAGTTGAAGAAAAGCATTCAAAACACTTGATACCAAATCTAGAGGTCTGGTCAAAATAGAGTAAAGAAATAGTGATAATTTTAAATTAGTAGTCAGTTTTCACATCAAACAACAACACTAGAAATGGATAGTAGCACCAAACATAGGGGTGTCCACATTTTGGTAATCTTATCTAGGTAGGAAAATACTCAAGGTTTCCAAAAATAGGCAAAAATTTTAGTGTAGAGATAATTTTTGCACTTTCAAATCAGTCAGATTCAGTAGTTTCAATATAGTTTTCTAAGATATAGTGGGTTATCATTTGAGGTACGATGGTTCTCACTTTCAGTTTAGATTAAATAGTTGTCATAACTTCCAAATTAGAATCCATGTTCTAGACATCAATGATTGGGGGTAATGTGCATGACACATTGATCTTATTTTATTTTTGAGTTCAATTTATTCTAGTCATTCTCAAGAGTTGCATGCCTTACTCCATCTGTAGGTGGTTGGAATCATATTTGTGTTAAAATTTCATACAATTTTAGTTTCTTGAGTACCTATGTTCCCAATTTGGATTTCACATAATAATTTTGCATTAGTTTTAGAGAGGCTTTCATACAAACTTATCCTGCATCTTTTGAAATGGCCAAGAATGGCCTAGTTTCTAGCATCTATTCAAGCTATCCATGCCACATTTTTATATTTCTAGAACATATATGGGCTCCATGAGATATCTCATATGACATTTATTCTATACTGGTATCACTTCATAGCTTCACTTCATGGGGCAATGAAGGATCCAAAGGTCTAGCTAACCTTTGTATTCTTGATCCACCTATTTAGAGGGATTGGACACACAATCCAAACATTGATTAACACATGCATGATTCATTAAATTCACATAGTTGGTGATGATGGAGCTAAAGGGTCAGCCTTTGCATTTTTGATCCACTTTTTGGGGAATTGAACACTCAGCTTAATTTATGATATTACTCTTGATTCAACACACACTCAACATCATCAAATACATTCCAACATCAAAATAGGTTTTGTATTAGTTCATGCACCCAATAAGGTGTATTTATTATTTTATCTTTATCTTACTCATCTCTTGTACATTCTTATTTTAGATATAGTGTATCCAGTAAGAATTGATGTGCTTTATATTTTCATTGTAAATTCAAAATTCATAGTGTGCTCTCTCTATGCACATCCAACATCACACAACTTCATGAGCTTCACCCTTATAGGAAAGTTGAGGTATGCTTCTTATTTTCCTTTATCCTAGTATTTCACTTTTTTATATCACTAGAATAAAATGGGGGAAAATGTAGTCATGTAAAATGTGAAATTGTACAACTTTAATATGGTTAAGACACTAATCCATAGGTCCTCTTATTGGCTCACACAACCCTTCTAGGTTACTTTTATTGTTGATTCCTAGTCATCCAAAGATTTTAATACTTAGATTTTTTAGACCGAGGTATCCTTTTTGAGCCGAAATCCATCCCCCATAAGTCATTTTCCCTCTAGACAATAGTGCCCAAATAGGATAGGAGTGCTAGAACCTAGGGTGTCCTATTTTTGGTGTTGTTATCCAAGTCACTTTTTATCTTAATGATTAGATTATTATGGTTCCTTATCTTTTCCCTTGTTGGCCTAATGTGAATTCATTTAAACCATGATCATTAATTACCTTATAAAAAGCCATTTAAATTCCATTTAGAAGGGTTGGTACTCATTTTCAAGAGAGATACAAGAATGAAAAAAAGTACACTCAAGCACTCTTCACTATTCTTTGCATATAGCCTTTCAACATTGTTTCAAGCATACTCAAGTCATTGCACTAGTATCTAGCTAGCTAAAGCACATCAAAATTTTCATTATAGTTACATTGATCATACACAAATTTCACCAAGAACTATAATGGGATAACTGCATTATCTTTATCTCTCTTTGGAGTATTGGTATGTAGGCAACATCCCCACACATGAGGTGTGAAGTGCATATAGCATATCCTTTACACACGAACCCCTTCTCTCTCTTTCCCAAGTTTAAATTCAAGTGCAAGCACCGGATCTCCTAAGAGTTTTGAAGATTAAAATAGGCACACAATGAGCTCTATGAGGTCCTAGACCCTAAATTTTTAGTGGTAGGGTAAAACAAGGATTATGAATAGAACCCAAAAAGCTTTTAGTCTTAAGACAACAACATCTAAATAGTAATACAACATCAAACAATAGGGTGTCTTATTTTTAGTGTTCCTATCCAATCAAGAAATGAAGTCTAGAGACCTATTTATGATTGTTTCTTAGTCTTGCTCCTCTAATATCAAACCTTGTCTCAGTCTAGATCAGTCAGAATAAGCTAAGTTCTAATCTCTCTCACTTCCTACTATATTTAGAAAAGGTAAAAATAAAATATATTTACACAAATTGTTAGGTTAATAAAAGAATATTTATTTATTGATTTACATTGCTTAGCCCCTTTATTATTTAGGAATATAACTCCAATATTTTGAAAATAATAAAACATGAGTCAATATTAGTATAGTTATATGATATATGATTGACATGAATGTCATAGTTAAATGCATGAATTTTGTCTAAGGTATCATTATAAATAATTACATCAAAGTCTTGTGATTGGGTAGGCATCATCATAATATTAAAAATGTTACATGCATGAGAGATAATTTGATCATTATTAGTAGGGTTTTATATCACACAAATACCCATTTTATAGAGATTTATAAGTTACATGGTTAGTATATGTTAAAAAAGTTTGGCTACCAGATATTCATTATAAGTGAAATCATCTTATGTGTAAGAGGATTCATAAAAATATCATAAGTAAGGAATTTTGGTAGCATCAATCTATTAGAGGAATGGACCTATCTCAAGGAAGAAGAGGAGGTAGCCATTATGATATATTAAGAGGTAATCAAGTGGTATTTTGTTATTTTTTTTCAGTTAAATGGGTTCATCATCATCATAATACATGATAATAACATGGAGGTTAAAATGCATGTTGACAAACTATGAAAGATGTGGACTACTAATATGAGTATAAATGATAATGTAATATTTAATTTTTGTATTTTGAGGTTGGATGCTCCAAGGGTTGGGAATCTACCTCATTCTTATAATGTTTTCCATTATGGATAAATTTGACACATTGGATACTAGAGGATATGATAGCTCTCATGAAATGAATCCATAGATGACCTAATAAAATGTTTTAAGAGAATGCAATATCTAGAACCATAATCTTGGTGTATATAATTTTGGGTCCAATGGTGAGAGGTAGACAAATACAATTGAGATGATTTTGATTAGTTTTATTGAATCCATAATAAGTAAGCCAAGTTTTCTATAGATCATCTAATATATTAGAGTAATAAAATAAATGTATGATCAATTCCTAAACCTTCATCCACAAATAATTTTATTATTAAGGTATTATTAATTTCAATATTAATAAAGAGAAGTGAGTCATTAGCTCGAAAAATAATTTCATCATTAGTCATATCTTCTTCAAAAAATTATGTGGAGGGTTTTGTAGAATAAGAAGGTGGATATGACCTTAAAATATGGAAGTATACATGTCATAATCATTATATGAGTTTTATTTAATGTCTTACAATTGTTTCATAAGGAGATTATGATGATAAGGTAAATTTATTAATATTTCCCTAAGTGGAATTTTGTAAATCATATAATTAAGTTCATCTAAAAAATTCAAATGTGGTTTGGAGGAAGAACTAGCATGAGTTTTAGGCCGATTGGAGATTATGTAATTAGAATGGATGTAATAAATAGGTTAAGGCTTCGACTGTGGAGTTAGCTCATTTTTATTAAATTGTTTTGATGAAGAAGTAGGATTAGATGAAATACATTTAATAAGTTTCTCCTCAATAGAGGGATTTCTAGGTTTAATAACATGTTATTTGTGAATGGGATTATGATGGTGATTAAACTTTTTTGCATTCACATATTTGGAGATAGTATATAATATTGGTCATCATTACCATAATTAACACCAACCTTTTTTTGAAATGTTGTGTATTATGATCTAAAGAAGGCTTTTGATATTTTTTATTAGTATATTTGGAAAAGGTTGAATTTTGATAATATTTAAGATATTAATTATGGATAAAATTTATCATAGCACCATTATAAAAATCTTCTCCAAATATGAGGGAAACCAAAAAAATTATAAGAGTGTGACATGTCACATGAGAGTGGCTAATGCTGACATGAAACCAACAATTGTTTTTAGGATTGTACCATGATGGAGGAACGATAGTAGTATGGATTAAAGTTTCAAATTTAGATCACATTCCTCATTTTGAAACACTAAAGGGTGTGTGGAAGGGAGTTTGAGTATCTATGTTTATAAATCCTATTTTGGTGTGAGATGCTTGAGTTAATAATTTATAATGGTTATTTCACTATTTGAAGTTTAGAAAAATTATCTTATGTGATTATGAAAAGGTTGAGATTAACCCATAAGGAAATATTTTATTTTTTCTTGATTCAAGGCCTCTTCTAAGTTTTAGGGAGAAAATATCCTAAACTTGTATTGAAGAGAGGTTTTAATATCAATAATGAAGAGTTTCAAAATAATATCATCACCCATGTTATGATCTACTTTATGAGATAAATATGTTATCATTTGATAAAAGTGTGGTTATTTTAATTAATAAGTTATTTACCATTAATGAAATGTATAAGGATATTTTTAGGAAGATCATTATGTTAAAATTCCTTGACTAGAGCATTGACTAAATCTTATATCTATATAATCGAATGTCTAGGGAGTTGGTTATACCATTATAACACATATCCCATGAAGGTTTTGAAAATAATTTTGGTAGTGGAAAAATTATTAGTTTGGACCCATTCCCTATAGATATTACCAAAATATTTAAGTAAAATAGAGGGATATTTAGTCCCATCATATGAAATAGTTGTATAAATGGTTCCAAAGTCTATAGACATAATGAAGGGAATCAAAGGTTCGTTTAAAAGATGTTAAATAATTTTATTATGAATGGGAGGTTGAGGAATGATATTCCCATTTTCCTATCTAATAGGACGAGGAAAAAAAATTAACATGATGATTGGAGGTTGGCTAACCATTTGTAAGATGTATTTTTTCATTTGGAGTATTTGGTAACTATTAGTAATTTGTATGACATTCATTTGTTTAACCATTTAATCAAATATTTAAGTTGTATAAATAGTTTTATTTATATTAGAAGTAGTAAAAGAAGGACTTTCAGTATTACTTCAACTATGAAAAAAGAAAGTTTGTATAAATTACCATTATTGTTATAAATGGCTTATCAACAAGATTTATAAAGATGTTGGAATAATATAGTTCATTATTTTGAGTGATTTCACCTATGTTACATATGACATATATAGATGTATTTTTGTAATACTTGCACCATGAAGTGTTATCTTCTATGGTAGATAAGGTAGGTAGAAAAGATAAACCCATGTAAAATATGAGTGGATTGAGGCCATCAAGAAAAATCTTGATAGTTGATCTCATATTATTGACTATATTGAAAGAGTGATAGAAAAAGGTAGCTTAGATAAAAATAATAATATTGGTCACACCGATAAATTTGGCTTGAAATAAATAAAGACAAAAATGTATCAATCATATGGATATAACATAATAATAAAGGTAGCATAAATGATGATTAGGTTGAACTAGATGTATATGTTTGTTTGATATAGTATGGTAAAAAAGGTGGTGTAAATGAATGGATGTGAACTATGTTGAGCTACTTGATACAATAAAATAGACATGTGATGAGATAAAGATTATATTGAGGTGGTTGATGTATTATAATCTAGGATATTTTTTAAAAATAGATAGGAAATAGACTGCTTCGATCTGATTAATGTAGTCTAGAAATAAAATAGATAAAAAATGAACTGTACTGATTTGTTTGATAGATTCACATAGGACAATGGATGGAAATATATATTGTTTCAATTTATTTTATGTATTCAAGGATGAAAACACAAGATATTATATTTATTTGGTTAATGTATTCTATAGATAATTAATTATATTGACATTGGTTTATGTAGTTACAATACACAACACAAAAATGTATTAAAATTGGTTGATATAGTCTAAAATAAAAATAATAATAGTAAGAAAAAAAATTGAAATATTATTATTTTTGGTAACTATTTTTCTAAACAAAATATCAGGTAGATGTACTAAAATATTTGACAATTTGTAACATCCCATAGATATTGACTCATCAATTTGATAGTGTCAGCCCAATGTTTTAAAGTACTAGATATGGAGGAAGTACCATGTCCATATGGTAATAAAATTGGGTTTGAGGGTAATCTAAAATTAAATTCATATCACTAACCTCTAACTGGGGAACTATAAAACAAGATGAATGGATGGCTTCCTAAAGTTGTATAAAAGACAATCCTAGGAATTTATGATATAATGTGAAGCACATGGAAACTAATGTCTATGTTTAGATCCATAATATAGCTATGATTATTAAGTGAATACCCTCATGTAATGATGTGTGTAAATAGTATACTATGATTGTAAATAGAACACCATGTATCACTTCATGACATTATCTAAGTAGTTTAAAAATTACCAAAATAAAGTCTCTAGGGAAAGACAACAAATTTAAAATAAAATTTGAAAATCCATATTGAAAACAAATTTAAAACATTAAGTGAATTAAAATAAATAAGTAGTCAACTTGAAATGAAATGTGTAATTAAATTCTAAAATGAAAAGTTAATTTTCCTTACTTATGCTTAAAAATTAAAACAAACAAATGTAGTTGTACACACATTATAGATTTGTATCGAGTAGATCAATACAATCTATGTAGATATAATTTTAAACATTATTAAATGAAAAAATAAAATATATCAAATTATTCTACTAAAACTAATAAAGATACTAAACTATTTTGAATAGGTCGATGTATTATGTTAGAAAAAGGTTTAAAATATGAATAAAAGTGTAAATAAAGAACTATACCAAGTAGATTGATATAGTTCATTAGAAATAGGGATTGAACAGAACTATATTAACATGTTCAATATAGTTTAATTGAGGAAAAATTAATAACTAAGGTTTGAACTATATCACACTTGCAAAAATATTTAGTTAAAAAGATGCTTGAATATAACTATATTGAGCTATTTGATTTAATAAAATATTTGAGACATAATTGTATAAATAAGTTCAATATATTTGGTTGTAAGAAGATAAGAGGATGAAAATTTATCACACTAACCTCTAACTGGGGAACTATAAAATAAGATGAATGGATGGCTTCCTAAAGTTGTATAAAAGACAATCCTAGGAATTTATGATATAATGTGAAGCACATGGAAACTAATGTCTATGTTTAGATCCATAATAAAGCTATGATTATTAAGTGAATACCCTCATGTAATGATGTGTGTAAATAGTATACTATGATTGTAAATAGAACACCATGTATCACTTCATGACATTATCTAAGTAGTTTAAAAATTACAAAAATAAAGTCTCTAGGGAAAGACAACAAATTTAAAATAAGATTTGAAAATCCATATTGAAAACAAATTTAAAACATTAAGTGAATTAAAATAAATAAGTAGTCAACTTGAAATGAAATGTGTAATTAAATTCTAAAATGAAAAATTAATTTTCCTTACTTATGCTTAAAAATTAAAACAAACAAATGTAGTTGTACACACATTATAGATTTGTATCGAGTAGATCAATACAATCTATGTAGATAGAATTTTAAACATTATTAAATGAAAAAATAAAATATATCAAATTATTCTACTAAAACTAATAATGATACTAAACTATTTTGAATAGGTCAATGTATTATGTTAGAAAAAGGTTTAAAATATGAATAAAAGTGTAAATAAAGAACTATACCAAGTAGATTGATATAGTTCATTAGAAATAGGGATTGAACAAAACTATATTAACATGTTCAATATAGTTTAATTGAGGAAAAATTAATATCTAGGGTTTGAACTATATCACACTTGCCAAAATAGTTAGTTAAAAAGATGCTTGAATATAACTATATTGAGCTATTTGATTTAATAAAATCTTTGAGACATAATTGTATAAATAAGTTCAATATATTTGGTTGTAAGAAGATAAGAGGATGAAAATTTATCACACTAACCTCTAACTAGGGAACTATAAAATAAGATGAATGGACGGCTTCCTAAAGTTGTATAAAAGACAATCCTAGGAATTTATGATATAATGTGAAGCACATGGAAACTAATGTCTATGTTTAGATCCATAATATAGCTATGATTATTAAGTGAATACCCTCATGTAATGATGTGTGTAAATAGTATACTATGATTGTAAAGAGAACACCATGTATCACTTCATGACATTATCTAAGTAGTTTAAAAATTACCAAAATAAAGTCTCTAGGGAAAGACAACAAATTTAAAATAAGATTTGAAAATCCATATTGAAAACAAATTTAAAACATTAAGTGAATTAAAATAAATAAGTAGTCAACTTGAAATGAAATGTGTAATTAAATTCTAAAATGAAAAGTTAATTTTCCTTATGCTTAAAAATTAAAACAAACAAATGTAGTTGTACACACATTATAGATTTGTATCGAGTAGATCAATACAATCTATGTAGATAGAATTTTAAACATTATTAAATGAAAAAATAAAATATATCAAATTATTCTACCAAAACTAATAAAGATACTAAACTATTTTGAATAGGTCGATGTATTATGTTAGAAAAAGGTTTAAAATATGAATAAAAGTGTAAATAAAGAACTATACCAAGTAGATTGATATAGTTCATTAGAAATAGGGATTGAACAGAACTATATTAACATGTTCAATATAGTTTAATTGAGGAAAAATTAATATCTAGGGTTTGAACTATATCACACTTGCCAAAATAGTTAGTTAAAAAGATGCCTGAATATAACTATATTGAGCTATTTGATTTAATAAAATGTTTGAGACATAATTGTATACATAAGTTCAATATATTTGGTTGTAAGAAGATAAGACGATGAAAATTTATGACACTAACCAAAATAGATTGACAATAAAATGTATAAACACAATATTTTTGATATTTTTGATAATTTATCTAAAGAAGGGAAAGAAATTATTAGCTTAAGTCAGGTTCACCAGAATGTATGTAATGCACTAGTATCAACTTGCAACTATCCTATATAAATATTAAAACTATGACAAGATAAATTAAAGAGAGACCATTTATACTTAATCAATCAAGATATTCCCAAATGGATTCACAAACCTATCAAGAGGAACAACTACAACACAATCTCAAAAGAAAAGGTTATAAAGTGTCTAGGAAATTGATGCAGGAGCATCACTACAATTTATAAATTTTAGTTTGTTTCTAATACTTTTGAGTCTTTACAATACTTTTGAGTCTTTAGAGGGTCACTATAGTCTTAATAGTTTTTTATGAGGCACTCCTAGGTTTTATTTCCTTATCAAAATTGAATTTGATCCACTTAGGCATTTTCTCACGTAAATATCCATTTCAAATTTTTAAAATCCTTGTATTATTCCTAAAAGTTTTTTTAATGTTTTTGAAAGGTAAAATTGTTGTGAACTCTTGTGTTAGAGGTATTTTATACTTAAATAAGGTTCAAAATAGACTAACACTTTTTAGAGTTGATTTTATGTTTAAATCTTGTGAAGATTGATAAACAAAGGTGTTAAATAGGGGATCAATGAGCCAAGAAGGTATACAGGGCTTGTACAAAACCTATTAAATTATTATAGATGTGTGAAACATCATGGAGAGATTGAAACAACAAATTATCCTCTCTTGGGTTGTCATAGTAAAGAAGAAACATGTATTAGGGTTTTGAAACTAAATGAGACTTTTTGTACATTTCAACAAGTCAAATATTCTAAAACTTGGTGATTAGTTGGTTTTTAATATAATATAAAATATTTTGAATTTTATATCCTGATATATCACCCCTATGTATGGATCAAGAGGGAAATGTTTGAAATAATTGTTTAGAGACCTAATTAGGCCTAGACAGGGTCTAGAAAGATCATTTATGAGTGGAAGCCAAGAAAATTCTTGGAGTTAAATAATTCAATAAAGAGTATTGAAAAATCACTTTAGTTTCTTAGGTTTAATATTCATTTTTATATACCAGTAGAAATAGTCCAAAGAAAGGCTACAAAGAAGTGAAGTAGTATAAACAAATTGACATTAAGTTGTGAGATTATAAAATGGTTTCTTATCCTCTTCATCATTTTAGTATCATATATTATAATCTCTTGGTAATGTTGTAATAAAAATGTAAGCTAGAGGATGTGGAGCATTAGTTTCTCAAAAAATATTATAGGAAGTTGATGCTGGTGGAGGTGAGAAACTTGTAGGCCATATTGTAATCTAAGAAATTGGCTCAAATAAGAGAGATGAATAGAGGTGATGTGAGTGAAGGAGAGAAAGAGATTCCTAAATAAGAAGCTTCATAAGAAGGAGAGGAAGGTAGATTGGAGGAAATATTCATTAGAGTAGTTATGTGTGTGACATCAAATCCCAAATTAGAGGTTCCAATGTATGAGGGAAGTCTCAATGTTGAAGAGCATATTGACTAGATAAAAACTATGGATAATTACTTTGACTATGAAGAGGTGAATGAGGTAATTAACGTGAATTTTATAGTGACAAGGTTGAAGGGTCATCCATCCTAATGGTGGGATGGAGTACAGGAAGAAATAATAGGAAATGGAAAACAAAATATAAGGTCATGGTATAGGATGGTGGCCAATATGAAGGAAAATTAATTCCTAAAGATTACCAAACTAATTTGTTTATAAGGCTAAAACATATGAAACAAAAAGATATGTTAGTGAAAAAAATATATAGAGGAATTCTATAAACTAACCATCAGAGCAGGAAACATTGAGGAGGATGTTGAAAAGGATGCCAAATAAATTAATGGATTGAAGTTTAGTATTCAAGATTAAATTAGAATTTTATCTCCAAGGATAGTAGAAGAAGCCTATAAAGATACATTGAAGGTAGAATAAAATTTTAATAGAAGGTAAATTAAACAAAGTAGAGGGATAATTAGGAGTTATAGAGGTAGAGATTAGCAAGAAGGAAGAGAACAACTAGGCAATAAAAATCAATGGCAAACTCATAGTAAGGAAGTTGGTAGTAGTTATAAAAGTACAAGTCATCCTAATAAAGGTGATTATGGATTGAGATGTATAATACCTTATGTTAGAGTAAGAAGATACAATATATTTATATGTAAATTCTTCAAATGTAATAAGTTTCCAAGACATATATCCTATGAATGTCCAAAATACCCTTAAGCTAGCAACTCTTGGAATGAAATCAAAAACTGATTAGTTTAACCAAAATAAGAAAGTGTGAAGTCATTACCATAATACATGAAAGAACATAAAATAGGATAGAGCTTATTGATGAGTAGATTTATATTTAATTCAAGCCATGAAAAGAGAGAGCCACCATAAAGAAAGACATTCTTCAAGATGATGTACAAAAGTAGAGGTAAATGTTGTAAGGTCATAGTTGATAATGGTAGTAAAAATGACCTTTTTATTCTGTAATGGTAACTAAGCTATGATTATATATAATAGTTCATCATAATCCTTACAAGGTATCTTTGATTCAAAGAAATAACCAAGTCCTAGTTAATGATCAATGTCATGTAGAATTATAGATTGGTGGTTATAAATATATTTTCATGTGATGTGATTCCTATTTATGTTTTCCATATCATATTTTAGAGACCATTTCAGTATGATAAAAGATATATTCATGATGGTAGGGCCAATGCACACACTATTGATAAGGATGGAATCAAATAAATGGTAACTCCATTGCAAGATAATTAAGCATGTAAAGAGACACAGTCTACAATGATGTTATTAGGAGAGAAAGAATATCTTCCAAAAGGACACAGTTGCATCTTTGAATCCAAGAAAGTATCAACTGAGGACAAGTGTCAAGAGAAATAATGTGGAGTAAATTTTGACAAATAAATAAGAGAAGATAATGCATTAGTTGAAAAGAGTTCTAAATTGTTGATTATAGACAACAAAGAGTTACTATATCTAGCCAAACATGATGAGGTAAGTAATACATTATATGAGCCTTAAGAGATAGGTTTTACAAATAATAATAGGTCTAATTTGTCTTATGAAACTCAAATTTTGTAAAATTAACACTTGGAAAGATTGTTTTTAGACTTGGCTCATCAATTTTCTTTGATAAAGAACATGAGGTATCTGGAAAGCTTTGATGAGAAGATTAGTATGCCGAGAGATTTTGACATGGAAGGTAAAATGACTAACAAGATAGTGAATAAACATTAGATAGAGAGAAAGAGTGTAGCTGACTAAGTTGATGGTACGATAGATTTCAAAATATGAAACAATAAAAAGTAGTTCAAATGACCACAAATATAATCAAAGAAGAGACAACCATGAGAATGCAAAAGTATAGCTTCTTAGAGGACAATGATAAGGTTATTTTGATTAAATTTTTTCTTTAATGTATAGGTTTAATGCAGGAGAATAATATAATACTGAAGATAATCATCTCAGAGATCAAAACAAATAAAGATAACCTCAAAGGTGGAGACAAGGCAACATTAACCAAAAATCAAATAGGTCTGCATTACTCTAATAGTCTTAGGGATCTAAAAGGTCATGGAATTAGAATATGGAGAGAGAGAGAGAGAGAGAGAGAGAGAGAGAGAGAGAGAGAGAGAGAGAGAGAGAGATGCTAAGAATAATAACAATGCAAGATTAATTTAACTTTCATAGAAAGTTATTTTTTCTCCTAAATAGTATGAAGCAGGAACATCATTGAAATTTGAAAATTTTGGTCTATTTCTAATAAGGTTGAGTCTTTATAGGGTCATTATAGTTTCAACTATCTTTTGGGAGTCACTCATAGGTTTTAATTCCTTTTCATATTTGAATTTGATCCACTTAGGCATTTTCCTGTATAAATGCCCATTTTAAAATTTTGAAATCCTTATATTATTCCTAGAAGTTTTATTCATGTTTTTGAAAGGTCAAATTATTGTGACCTTGTGTGTTAGAGGTATTTTAAAATTGGACAAGGTTCACAATGGATTATCACTTTTTAGAGTTGATTTTATTTTTAAATCTTAACCATGCCTAAACATAATAATTGTATGACTTCCCTTTCTACATTGGAGGGTATAAAAATTTTCTTAAAGCATTTATAGAACACTTAAAAATGGATGAAATACTTGTTAAGAGACATAATTTGAAGGTTTATTAAGGATATCTCCTAGGAAATCAAGAAAATTTCCTCAATTTTGATGACTAACTATGAAAACCCTATTTTTTTCATGTGTTCTAAGTTCAATATGACTGTATATGTATTATTTACAAGAGAAGGTCCTATGTAAATTTGGTTTGATTGCATATATAAATGGGTAATCTCTTCTTTAATTTTTTATTAAGGTTATTTATAAATTTATACATTAAGGTTATTAATATATGTTTGAAACCTTATATAAATCTTGAAACAAAAAATTCTCCTCTAATGTTGCCACAGTAAATGAGACTTTGTGTACATTTTAACATGTCAAATACTCTAAAACTTGGTGATTAGTTGGATTTTGAGATATTACAAAATATTTTGATGTTTTTGTCCAGGTATAGCACCCCTATATATGGACTGAGACAACTGTGTTTGAAACAAGTGTTTAGAGACCTAATTAGGCCTAGATAGAGTTTAGAAAGAGAATTTCTAAGTGGAATTTAGCCAAGAAAATTATTGGAGTTAAATAATTCAATAAAGGGTATTGAAAAATCACATTATTTTCTTAGGTTAAATCTCCATTTTTCTTTACCACTAGAAATAGTCCCAAAAAAGACTATAAGGAAGTGAGGTAGTATAAACAAATTTACACTAAGTTGTGAGATTTTAGAATGGTTGCTTAGCCAATGCATCAAAAATCAACATAATTAAGTATCTATTTTTAGGTAATATAATATTTCAATCAAATAACATAAGTAAAATGGGAAGGGTTAGAAACATATCAAAGCTTTTAAGGTGCCCTGACAGGTAAATAGGGGCCTAGGTTACCTATGGTGGATAAATGGAAATTTCAAAAAATCTTATAGCAACAATAACTATAAGTTTATATAAATTTTAAAAAAGGATGTATACATTCATTAACCAATAAACAATGTAACTTATATCTATGAAATTAAAGTACAAGGGTTATAATATACTTATCCTGAATAAGACATATCAAACCTCAATCTTTCTCTTAGGCAATGGTGCTTTGCAAGATTTTGTTGTGGTTATAAGAATCTCAAAGACTGAATCAATATTTAGGCTAAAATGACTCCTCTTATTTCATCCAAGAGTCTAAAATACAATCTTTCCTTCAAGACAATATCTAAAAAATAAATCCTTCAAATGTAGACTTAGGGAAAAAGTGTGATGAATAAAAATGCAAAAATGAATTTTCCTCTCTATTTCAATAAAATCGAAACTTTTATTTATATTTTAAAATGATCATAATCCTTCCTAAATATTAATCTTTACTATATTGACCAACTTGATTTAGTTTTAAATGTCCTGACTAACCTTGAACTAAGTCACTATTTTCAATTTAGCTATAAAGATTACATCATAACATTGAAGACCGCATAGATCTAATCAATGTAGCTGGAAAGGGATGGATGATGGATAAAAATACATCAAATAGGCCAATATAATTGGAAATTATAGGTCTTGATAAAGTTATAAGATACAATATGGATGGATATAACTTAGGGGGATCAAATTTTAGGAAGCTAAAATGGATGTAAGACTAATAATTAGGTAAAAATATCTCTCACAAAACACTAAAAACTTTCCAACCCATTTTTTGTGTATCCTTTAAGGCATGCACTTGGGGATATTTAAAATTGATAGGTTGATATAATAGAATATGTTATTAATTGATAATGTTTATAAATATTATGTGTATAGAAATACCTCAAATGGAAATGGTAAAGACCTAAATTTCCTTAGTTGGAGATTCCAAATATTAAGGGTCGATTTCTTAGTTCAAATTTATCCTATTAATTTTAAATGATGTTTAACAAGGATTGACCTCTAAAATAATACAAATTTATCCACTTACTCTTGATTTTACTACTTAAGGGAATAAATGCTAGTTTAGGTAGAGTAAAAGAGTGTTGTGTGTCTTACAAATAATATTTATGACCTTATATATATAGATTAAACCTATAAATCAAGTGACACTCTAAAATGATGGCATCAATATGGATTGATACAATATAATATTATTGTATGACACAATATGTTTCATAAATTAGGATAAAAACAAAACACATAAAAAACATAGAATTATATCATTGGTGTTTATACAATAAAGGCATAAATAGGTAGAAAAAATATATATTGGCAGTGCCAATATAGTATGAAATTATTCTAACCTTTTAGGACTTAGATGAATTTAAATCCTATGTTATTTAAAGATATGAGTATAGGCAATTAAGGTAGAAATATTCAATAAATATAGCCACTGATTTCTTATAGCTTTGACTAGCTTTGACCTTTCTAACAATATTAATCAATAATCCAAAAATGAAATTCAATATAAAATGATTGAGATGGATGATCTAGACTTTAAAAACTAAGGTAGAGGCTAGTATAAGTGTAAAAAATATTATATAAGTGTTAAAACCCTCCTATACATTAGCACCTTAATTAGATATTAGCACCATGTAGCACTAGTGTCCTTATTTTTATGGTAGTGTCCTTTGTGTAGGACAATCTCAAGATTCTGGGTGCACCTATGTCCGGATATATAAAGTTTATTCCTATGTGCATGAGTTATGAAACCTTGTACATTTCTTATTTTGATTGAATTTGTGATCAAATCCTAATAGTCCATGTTTCTAGGGCATTTGATTGATAGAAGCTAAAAAGTGTGTTTGTTAGTGGGACAGGCTAGACGTTCTCAACATCCCACTATAATAAGAGTTGCTTACATAGTAATACTCTGAAGAGGGATACATCCTAATGTATTTATTCCCACCAAAGTTATGGTGTAAGTGAAATTTAATCTATTATGATATTTTACTTTAGTTTTTTTATTGTGCTTGAGACTGGAAATCTAAGTAATCTGAGGTTAAGAATGTTGTAGACATTAATATGTAGAAGTAAGGATGAATATGGATTGATAAAATTAATTATACACAGCTTGTCCTAATTTGGCATATATAATTTTTATTTGATTTCCATCTAGTGGTTATAGGGATAAACATCATGTATTTATATTGTTATAGTGCTTGTATAAGTGTTAAAATTGGTCTAAACCAACCTTAAGAGGTCTAAGATTTGAAAAGATTTATATTTATGAAAAGAGGAGGGAAAACATTTTAGTGGCATTATTGGGACACTATAACCATGTGGTTCTACTATCCCTATTATGTATCTAGTGTCAAAGTGGTAGAACACTAGCCAAAAAGGGATGGGATGCAAGAATGAGGGTCTAAGACTGCTTTAGGGATGACTAGGGATGCATGTGGATTGCACAAAGGCTAGATAAGTGTGAACATAGTCTCTAAGATAGCTTGAGGGATAATCTAGGGATAGGTGGTCTCAATTATCACTCTTATCACTCAAGTTCCCCTTTTAGGTGATTACATAAATATAGGGGGCTACATAACTAAGCAAAAGAAAACATATAAGAAAAATAGGAAATAAAATCATAGGAGGTTGATAGTAATATATATATATATATATATATATATATATATATATATATATATATATATATATATATATATATATATATATATATATATATATATATATATATATATATAATTGGATAGAATTTAAACATCTATTGAAATTTACCATGAGACAACACCACCCATTACTAATGTAATATTTATGATGTGCACTCAAGTAGCTTAATCCATATATAAGTCATGTAAGAGATGTCATCATTAAAAGATAAATAAGAAAAATATCGGTCTATACATATGACCCACCTATATATCATCATGTGTCACAATAGCGTAATGATGTATGGATCTTTTTGAAATGTTTATAGTAACACACAAACATAAAATAAATGTTATAATTAATGTTCATAAGAATAAATAAAAACACAAACCTTCACTTACCTTGTCTATTATAAATATGATAATCTATGGTTCTAGAGACATGCTCAAATAGCTCTATAAATATGGGTAAATGTAATGCAAATTTAAAGTTCAAATTTGGAATTGAAATGAGAAGGCTTGAAAAATAAGGGAGAAATCCAAATTCCTAATAAAAATTTCATTGGAACCAAAAAAATCCTTTACTCACTAGAATTATAAGATATCTTTTAGATTGTGAAAATGTTGTATGAGAATAAAGACATGAGAAAATTGTGTATTCTAGAGGAAAATATTAAAATTAATTGATTATTTATTTGGTATATATAAAAATTGGTCAAAGAGTAAATAATTTAACAATTTTATATTTTAGAGTTGTAGATATTTACACAATCATTACTAATTTGATGAGAGATGGTGGATTGAGGATGATGAGGATAATTAGGGGAGGCCACAAAGGAGGTGCCATAATATCCTTTGAGGTAGGTGATGTAATTAGTGTTTAGATGATTAGACAAAGTATATATAGTAAATATACCCATAGAGGAATGTTTTTAATAGTGAAATATCCCTATAAAGTGTTAAAAGGTAGAAATATTTTTGACATGCAAAGGGTGGGATAAATAAATTTGTATTTGAGGTCTTAGGTAATTTTCAAACCTAATGATTAAATCACTATTGTATCATAAATGCATTATCCATAATAATTTAATTTTACAATGGAAGGATGATAAGAAGGCTAATAACTTAGGAAATGATAGATAAATTGGATAATATAGTATTGATTTGAGATATACAATGAAAATATGTTGGTGTGAATAAGGTTATTTCCCTAACTAGTTTAAATCTTGAATCCCTTTTATACCCTTTCATTTAAGTTTACTTAAGGTTTTTAAGTTCAAGTCTTGCCTTATATTATTAAGACACTTGTCATAATCCTATGCCATTTTTGTGAGTGGTATTTACATAAATACCCCTTTTTAATCTCATTTTTTTGAAAATTCATTCATGGAAATTGTTATTGAAATTGAAAATTTTCACATTGTAATTTTTCATCCTTCATAAGAGTACAATTTATTATTATCAATGTTGATCTCTTCTTTTGTGAGTGCTTCTATCATGCATTTAGATTCTTATTGGTTACTCCATAAAAAATCTCACATGGTATCAGAGCTAGTGAAGTACTGTAAGTAGCCTTTTAGGAGATATAAAATTAAAAATCTAATTTTGCCTTGAATCATTGAGTATGAATCCTTTATCCTTTTGAGGATGATCCAGATAATCTGAATGGTGTGAAGAAAATAAAAAAATTTGGGTGGGGGGGTGGTTCTTCCTTATGTGATTTTATTATAGAAACATTTTGGATGTTGATGGAGAAAATATGAGATCACCATTACATTCATGGTGTATGATAAAGTCAAATTCACTTCTTGTTTCATCCTAGTTGGACCTCGAATGATAGATCTAGAATATTTTTTTTATAAAAAACCATATTTTTTTAATTTTTTACTATTTTCAAGAAAAAATCTAGATTTCTTACTGAAAATTAATTTGTATACCTTTACTTAAGCATCTTATAGTAAACTATGTCTTTTATATGTTTCACATCTATGCATTTAATTATTTTTATATGCACTACACTCACGCTCAACTTGTATTCATCACATGTTCCTAATGCATCTTATGTAATAGTAATCTATTTTATGCATCCCTAGTCAAATTTATACCTTGACTACTATGTATCTATTTCATATAGTGTTGTCAAAATCAAGCTATGCATAAGTTTTTTTAGTGTTTAATACTTTTTCTTGTAAATCAGATATGAAATCATTATGATATTGGTGTAAACAAATTATATCATTTTTTTGCCTACATATACTATAAATCCATTTTCTAATATAAAAACCCATATTTTATTCTTTGAATAGTTTTCAAAGTGTAAAATATCAATAAAATAATTCTAAGTTTTGTGCTACTCTTTCTAAGGTTTCAAGAACATTTTGAAATTTTGAATTTTATTAGGGAATGTAAAATATTGCAATTTTACTAATGCTATTTCAAACTATGAATAACAATAAAAATATAGGAAACCATTAATTTGGCCCTAGTTTAATCTAGATAACTTCTAAAGTTGATGTATTTACACTTAAGTTGGCAACAAAGCTCTAAAAATTTAGACCCCTCTCTAATGTAGTTCAATTTTAATTTTAACTTCAACAGTTGATATCTTGGGCTCGTGACCTCCATTTTTTAAGAGATTTTTTTCTCTTTTTTGGATATTTTTCCACACTATACATAGGGGTGTAGATGGTATTTTATTTTTGTGAAGGTATTTTACATAAACATCAATTTTTCATAAGCATTATGGTGATGTTGTCCTTATTATATCATATGAGACTCTATCTGGACTCATAAGGGTTCCTCTTAAAGTGTATATTTTTTAAAAGTGAATGATTTTTTATGTAATTCATAGTGGTTCTAATAGTTTCTACTTATTGTAATCAATAATTATACTTTTCACATTATATCCTCATTTTGACAATTGTAAAGCATTGAGATCAAACCACTTTATTGTTTTTTTTCAAGTGGAAATTATAACCACACTAAAATATAAAGTGACAAATCATATTTAGTTTAATGTGGTTCTTTCATTGGGTTTTTTGTTTTTGGTGTGGGGGAGGATGGTGAAGGTTGTGGTGTGTGTCTGTACCCATTTTATTTGAGTTATCTTTTGTTCCTTTGAAAATTTGACATTGGTAATCCTAAATTTCCTCTCTTAATTCCATAAAACTATACAACCTGTAAATTACATATATTGAGTGCTTTCATAAAGAAAGGATATTCTCACCACATATAGGAAATAATTCTATAACTGATAGATGCTAAATAAAAAATGTCATGGCTGATTGAATATACTAAAACTCTTAGATATTTGTGTACATTTATTTATCTTGATCTTATTTTCCATATTGATTAGTAAAAATCACCAAAAGAGGCTTGGGACATACTTAAATAATCATATGGTCAAAATTATGATATTAGTGGTATCAAAATGATATTTACCTCACTAATCTAGATCCAACTATTTTTAATAATATCCAAGACCATGTTAATAAAGTTAATGAACTAGGATCAAAACTCATATAATTTGGTATTGATAATAATGATGTATAATTGGTCTTCAATGTGTTAGATAATATTACTTATGAATATGAAACATTTATTTCTACCTCTCAGACACATTGATTGACTATGGGAATGGCCTATATTATTCCTTCATTTGAGTCTTTTTTTTGAAATGTTGATGTTTGAATAGGAAAATTTAATCACAACGAGAATTCTCAAGACATATAATTCATAAGCCTTGTTGGAGGATCACCTAAAACATTCAAAATGGTCTAATAATAAGTAGAATTAGAAAATGCAAAATCCACAAAAAGATGATGCACAATCATCTCTTTCTACACCAATAGATTCTAAATCCTCTTTCAAGAAAAGGGATTTATAGGAGAGACCAAATTATTCATATTTCAATAAATTTGGTCACGATGATCATCATTATC
>JARHVA010010211.1:82500-102500 GCA_037957365.1 Torreya grandis
AGGATTTATTTGAGGGTGTGAATCCAAGTGAAAATAGTTTTTGGCATGCCTAATGGGATCATTTGTCCAATAGGGTGAAGAATTCTTGGTGTGCTCTTCAACCAATCAACCTTTTAAAGGCATTGCAATCAACACCAATGGTGACTCTGAGCTAAATCAGTTGGTCAAACAACCCTAGTGCATTAAGAAATCATATTTGGTATGTATAATCCCATTTTTGAGAAATATGGCCATTATGTTCCTTTGTATAGTCTTAATCAATCTCATGTTATTCATAGAATCACCTCAAGAAACTCTCCTAATTATCCTTCTCCTAGTAAATCCAAGAGTGTTATGGAGATAATGTTGGATTTTGAGAAGCAAATGCTGAATATAGATAGGTTAAATGAGAAAAATAGATATCAAAAATATCTAATGTAAAAGGAGGAGTGTTTGTTTAGACAAGCTCAAATCATGCAATCCAAGAAGGAAAAACTAGTAAGATGGAGGAGTCAACCCACTCAAGGCAATCAACCTTGTATGACTTTTTCCATCCTAAGATAACCTTCTACCATACAAAATAAACCCTCATCTTGTACACCAAATCCCTTCTATCAAATAGCACTTTCTCACAAAAATAAAGCAAGTCAACCTTATAGCCCATATAATGCATTTTATCCTATACCAAAACTAACTACTCATGTTTTCAATCCTTTGTACTTATCAATCCAATACCAAAGGATATTAGAACAACCATCTATGGAGACTAACTATTTCAATTCCTCCAATTTGTGAGCCCTACTTTGAAGAAGGTCATATTATTTAGTTTGAAAACAAACATATCCATCCTAAATCAACTCCTCCTATGTAGGTGCAAACTCTTCTTAGTCTCCCTCAACATTCTCAAGCCCCTCCATGATGTCAAGATTTAAAGTTGGAGAAATGTCTATCATGAACCAACTCAAGATCTTGAGAAAGTGAATGAATTTATTTCCTATCTTCAAGAAGAGAAATTTTTTATCAAAGAATATGAAATTGAAGAGGAGCTTGATCCTATACAAACCTCTCCTAAATTTCCTCAATAAGAAAGTCCCAATCCTAAGATCATGAGATGGGGTGAATTAGTGAAATCATGGGGCAAGAAACAAGAGTATTGTTCAAGAGTGTGAAGTGTAAAATGAATCTATTCCTTCTCAATTCCCTTCCACCCTTCCTCAAGAATCTTCTTGTAGTCCATGGAAGCCTTCATGTACTCCCCATATCTATGATGATTTCTATAAGCTCCAATAAAGACTCTTCAAAGAGAATAGAGCTAAACAAATTGAGGAATTAGAGGCAAAGATGAGGCTGATTAGTCAAGGTGATATGGAAGGCTTTGACCTAAACAAATATCCTATTACTAAATACACCACATCTACCTTTCATCAAAACATTCCTCAAGTTAATTTTGATGTTGATGAGGTATTGGTCAAGTGAAAAGAAGAGAATCAAGTGATTTTGGCCCAGGGTTTTCCCTCTCTTTCTCATGATCTTTCAAATGAATCCCTTACATTCGATTCTCCATCTAATTTTGAGAGTCCTTATGTTGAATTATCTTGCTTGGTTTATGAAGAATGTTTTCCTTGTGTTGAGGAACCTATCTTGAAAAAGGCAATGAAGAAGAATATGCTCAATTCATGACCAATCAAGGAGACTTCATGAGTGTAGATGAGGAGGAAATCACCATAAGTACCCCCCTTGGTGAACAAATAGATAATCTAGAAGATTTTTCCTCCATACTTGATGAGGAGGAAACAATCATTGATTCTTTTGTTATTTTGAAAGATACTATGAATGGACTAGGAGTGGTTCTTGATCAGACTTTGGATGACTTGTTTGAAGTCATTAGAGAAGGCTATAATCCTCTTCAAAGATGCTATCCATTGGTAAATATGGAGAAGGTGTAATGATAACTCAAGTAAGTATGTAGAGGAGAAACAAGATTTCATGTTTATTCTTTTAAGAGGATTGTGAATTTAAGAATGATATATTTGAAGTCATCAAGAGGGGATATCACCCTCTAAAAGGAACTCATCATCTTTTGAAGGATGGAGAAAGATCATATTGGCTTAAATTTTCTAATTAACATGAACTAAATCCTTTTTAAATCATGCATATAAAGAGGATGGGAGTTGATCATGAGAAAGTGAATGGGAAACAACATGAAGCAAGTGATCATCTAAAAGAAGAGTTCACTTCCTTGGTCAGATTATTTGGAGTTGTTTGGTTCTTAATGAGAATAATGATAATAAGGTTGGTACACTTTGTGAGAAGCATGGAGGTAGAAATGATAAGAGATAGAAGGATTCTTAACTCATCCAATTCTTCATGCTATGAAGTGAGAGGGTTTTTAATTTTCCCCTTTGATCCAGGAGAGGGAAGAGCATACCTAGTTAGTTGTACATAATTAGTTTATTTTTGTTGTGATTAGTTCTCCTAAGTGCTTAGTAGCATAGGTGTGTTTTCTTTGGTTTTTGTGTGTGTTTTTTCTTTCCCTTATTTGTTTTTAAGTGGTAACTAGTTGTCCTCTTGATCAAGTTCTAACTCATGGTCAAGGTTTCTTGTTTATTTTAGTCCTTAGATGACTCCATAAACCCAAGGGACTGGCAAGACTACTAGTTTAGTTAGTATATCAGGCATCCAACCCCTATGAGTCACCAATTTGTTGACCAAATTTTGGCCCTTCAGGCTAAAATTAGGTTACCCTATTTAAAAACATAGGCACCTAAATATATACCTTTGGCTAGGTCCAGTATGCAGGTTTCATTTGAAATAAGTGTTCTATATAAAACCCACAACAAATGTATAAGTCTAATTATTTTAGAAAGTTTGGTTATTGGTATTTTTCTAAGCCTTTGCATAGTAATCCTTTTAGGTCTTTTTTTAACTAATGTTTTATTCTTTGTACTTTTCATTTGGCCAAAGTGTCAAATTATTTTAGACAATTTGTCCAAAATAAAGTTTTTGAAGATGAAGACTAATTCCTTTGGGAAATTTATGTAAAAAAAATTACCCAAAGGACCTTTTTAGGCTAAGGGATCATTTTCAACTTTTTTGAATGGTATTTTACAAGTTTTTAAGGTTTCTTCTATAGGAAATGGTCTACTTCATTCTTTCTGAAGGATACCTTTTTCAAAAAAAATGTCCTAAGTACCTTTCTCAAAGGGAACTTCAAAATTTAGTTTTTTCCAAAGGGACTTTAGTTTTTTACAAAAGGCATTTGTAGGAAGGCCAAAATGTACTTTACAAAAAGTTTGAAGGGCACTTCAGCTTTCCTAAAGGGGCATTTTTAGAAAGCTAAAAGGACACTTAAAATAAGTCTAAATGATTGTTTTTACAGGAAGGTGGACCAAATAGAAGCTATAAAAGGATACTTTTCAAGCCGAAGGGGTTAATTTAAATATTATAAAAAAATTCAATTCCCTAGAGAGATGGCCCAGACACATTTTTATGAAAAGGTACTTTTAGGAAAAGCCTGAAAGATTGTTCAAAACAAATTGTCTATAGAATTGTCTAAAGGAAAATTCTGAGGAATGAATTGTTTTTGGAGAAGTCTGAGGGAAACAAGAAGTCTGAGGGAAACACAATTTTGAAGAAAATACCTAAAGGATGATGGCCTACAAAAAGTCAATTTCATACTATGGAAAATAGCCATTGGTGTCAAAAGGCTTAGTGGGAACCTAAAGGTGAATATAGAGGTAAAAAATGGAAAAATGTACCAAAAATTTTGTTCAATCATAACTGATTCAATTATAACTAATTCATTTGGTAGCATGGCATGAATAATCTCACCCCTCTTTCACATGTAATTGTAACTGATATTCTCAAGGTGACACATGTCTGAGTGACTTTTGGACTTCCATTGATTACTTTTTCAATATGTGTGTGTGTACGTATGTATGTATTCTTTCAACTCTTTGAGCATCCTCCGCTGGTTATTGGGAATACTCTAGCTAGATTTGTACTTGAATAACTCTTGAATAAATATACAAGTGTTGTTGCCACTCATATTTTGTAATATTGATTAATGATTTGAATCTTATTGGTTTAGTCTAGTGAAATATTATCTTTTCTATCTTGTACTCTTGATGGTCTACCAATTTGCAAAAAAGAGGTTTTTACAGGCCTTTGTTAGTATTATTTTCTAAGTGTAGAGATATCATAAAAGTGGTCCATGATTGTATCCCTCTTTGGAGTCATTCATTACCTTCTTAAGAATCATATACCTTCATGAATCTAGCATATGAAACACTAATGTAATAGTGAATCCTAAGTTGTGAATATTGTGTGAGAATGACCTTGTTATTCTTCAAGTAGTAGTTTTAGTCAATTGAGAGGACATTATACATTGGTGCATCACCATTTGGTTTCTTATTTATTTTCCTTAACCCTTATCATACATAAATTGATAGTTTAGAGAGTGCTTCAAAGAATTTCATCAAGGGGAACTAGCCCCTTATCTAGAGACTCATCTCAATAAAATTATCACCCATAGCAAGATAGATGTTTCCATTGTGCCACTTGGATGAGGAGAGTTGACCATATCCTTGAGGGTGCAAATCCAAGTGACAATAGTTACCAACATCAAGGACCTAGAGATCCTCATGTAGAAATCATATAATTTTAGATATAAATTTATTTAGATTATCCCATGGAGGTAATTATGCATGAAAAATAATATTATCCTACCTTCCCATGATATATTACTCATTTGTTGAGACACATTACAGAGTCATTGGTCTAATGTGGATATCGGGTACTTATGTGAGAAAGTAGGTGGCAATAATGATATATAAACAATACCTCCTACCATACTCTAGGTTAGGAAAAAAAACCCAAAAATACTATCTTTGACAAGGACTGGATGTGTTCCTACAATATTATCATGTATTTTGATGTGATTTGACATTTAATATTTTCTTTCTTTTCATTTTTCACAACACATTTTGATTATTTTTTCATTGTGATATTATGTATTTTAAATATTTTTTTATTTTTCTAATTTCCTCCACCATATGGATTCATAAGACCAAAAATGGATTATAAATAGTGCCAACACAAGAGATCAAACACCTATCCACTAAAGAGAAGATGCTAGACATAAAGACACTAGATACTCTTATACCTACACATTAGAAAATAGTGTGATCTTAAAATTGGGTGAAATGTGTCTTAAGTAAAATTAAATAGATATATATGGATAATGGAATATCCATTGATAAGAAATATATGATTAAATTAAAAGATGATATTATATTCAACCACAAGAAGGGAAATTTTGTACTCAAAATTAACAAGGCATAAATGGATGTGGAAGTAAAGGATAATATAAGTAAAATTTCATAATTAGGACAGTAAAGGAAAACCCTTAAAATGGATATGTTATGAATTATGATTTTAATGTCACTAAATAAGTCATACAAACATAGAATGGTCTACCATAAGGAATAATAAGATTAAAAAATCAAGAGAGGGAGGGATTATAAAAAAGTATGAAATAACTACAAGGTAAACAATGGATAAATAAAAACCTAAAATATAGAAATACATAAATATATGAATTCACCACAAGATAAAAAAATGACCAAATAAAATTTTCTGATTGTAAAAATTTAATTATAATAAATTAAAGCAAAAAAATGTAAAGAACATGATGTAAGAATGTAAATTGTGAGCAGTATGTATGTTAAAGATATAGATACAAAATAAAAGCATATGCCAACTATGAAATTATAAATATGTTACAATAAAATATATGTTGAAAAATGAATGAAAGATCATGACAAAAAATAACAATAAATTCATCATATCTCATGAAATAAATACCTCACTCAAACCATGGTCTCTTTTACTTCTTTTGAGATTTATTAAATGACTTCCTTTCAAATGAGCTTAAGAGAGAAAATCCATGATATAATAATAAGGATGATGATCCTTATAATATTAATGACATAAATGAGGAAGGGATGCATACAATATTGATTGAGGATTCATGTTTTCTATCCAAAGAAGTGGCTTCAATTATAGGGTAGGTTAATCTTCATCTTAGACATGTCATGTGCACACTGATGAGGAACTTGAGGCTCAAGATTCAAAAAATAGTTAAAGTTTTTCTAAATATATATACATATATCCATAAAATGGGTATAAAACTCATTATAAATGTAATATAACTCCCTAGGCTTGGGTATCAATGGTGATGTCACCCTAGTAGGTAGTATATCTAGTTAGAGAGGAAAATTAATAACATCAAGATGAAGTGTATCAAAATAATTTTGATGAGCTTAATAGTTCATTAAATAATGATTATTCATCCTATATAAACAAAAAAAGTGACTATGAGTATCCAAATGTGGTGGTATACTATTTGCAATAGGAGCTAGGCCTCATGATGTCTACTATAAATGTTTATTTTATTCTCTATAATCCTAGTATAAATGTACAAAGGTCTTGTGAAATGAACAATAAGGTGATTCTATCTATTTAGGTGTTGGAAACATAAGTGTGCCTCACTTATCAAGAGGAACCTAATTCAAGAGATCATAAATAATAATAAAAAATGATATGGTCTAGTACTAGAATGATCATCAAGCATACTCTATAGAAGATTAAAAAAATCATGTGCATCTGGTGTGATTGAAATAAAAATTAGCTCCATATCATACCATTCAAAACATACCAAATAAGTACCATCATTATGAGGTATCCCATTGAAATAAGTGTAAATGTAATTTTATTGAACATGAAATGGAAAATCTAAGGTTCGAGCATTTTGAGATAAGAATGATTAACCATATGAATGTTAGATGTAATATATACATGTTCATTAGACTATTTTAAGTAAATATAATTAATGTAATACTTTTTCCCCTTTTTCTAAGGAATATAAAAAAAACATAAGGGTCATCTATCTTGTAACCACCATCATAACTAGGAGTGGTGAAATCCATGTTTAGGGATTCAACTAAACAAATTATAGAAGGTCATCTATTAGTAATAGATGTCTTGGATATAATCACAAAAGTGATTATATTACTAGTAATTTTTTTGTGAGAATAGGGTCACAAAGTGGGTGAAATGTAAGCTATGAGGTTGTGAGGGAGATATGATGATTTATAATTCAAATTAATCTTATTATGCTCATAATAATATGAATTTATGGGGTTTAGTGGAATAATTCCCACAAGTTCAGGGTGACCATTACAACCTCTCACATAATCTATGGGATTGTTAAAGCATTGAATATCTCATGATATTATTTTAAGAAAATGTATATATGCCATTTTCTTGGAACTTATCAAAATTCCATGTTTTGGTATCACTTTTCACCTTATATATTGTACCCATGTATGTAAATATAATACATTGTCATGTGTAATCATTTACAAACCTCATGTGATGAGTCCAAGGGTGACCTAACAAAATATTATAGGAAAGGTGAACTTGAATATTATAACCTTAACCCTAACCCTAAAAATAGGTACTATGAGAGGAATCCAAATACATCATAAGGTAAGAATTCATCTTAGATCACATCCTTAAGATGTGATATAGGTGGTTTTAAGGCTGAAAGAAGAATATCCAAGATATTTAATGAATTTCAAAGAGGAAACATAATTAATATAACCTTTATTAACTAAGCCTTGCTTGACTTAGAAATAAACCCTTGGACACTAATCTATAGAGGAGGGCCATCAACATGAATGAGGATATTTATGTGAGTCATATATATGATAGGAAACTTGATAAATGAGGTCATATTAATTGTGTGATCAACATGGATAGAAATATATTCACATTTTTACAATACACTTTGTTTGAACCTAGTCAAGGTAGTTTCTTTCATCAAATTTGGTGAAAGGAAGTTCATGTCAAATACAAGACTCATAAGGTGGTTTTTTGTGTCAGTGAGGTACATATAATCTCAATAAATGTAAATTGAAAGTATATTATATGAATATATTATATGGAATCCCATTCATTAAAAAATTATATGAACTAGATAGGACTTTAATTATGAAACAAAAGTATTTAATTTATTAGATATAAATATAAAGGAATAGAAACCTATTTTTTCCTAAGTTTAAGATAATGTTGATGGAATAAATAATGAGAAGTTATTATAATTAGGTTGAGGAAAGTATATAAGTTTTATTTATATAGTTAGAGACACAAAATATTATTGGAAGCATAATTACTAAGAGGGTGTAGAATTAGTGTTTAAAAACTTTATTTATATTATACTCAATCATTAATAAACTATGAAAGTAACATAATGATCTAGCAAAGCATAAAGAACCATTTAGATGAATATGAAATAAGATAACAAATATATGAGTGAAAAACACTCAAGGGGAAAAAAAACCACCATGATCTCTAAAAATACGATACATTCCTATAAAAAAAATACCAAATTCAATTGAGCACCAACTCAACTTGGAGCACCAACCCCAATAAAGTCAAGCACCCACTTGACTAGGCTTTAACAAACACCTACTTACAAGGAAGCACCAACTCCCTAAGTGACTCAAAACCAACTCAAACACCTCATGAATTTTGATCACCACAACTAACATATTATTTTATGGTATTATTTTAACACCTCCTTCTACTCAACTATGCATGATTTTATTTGCTTATTTTACACACTTCAAATAGGCCTAAATTGCCTTGTATATGTACTAGTCACATGGTCACACACCACTTGGTTGGTCACATAACTTCAACATATTAGGTCAACCACATAATATTTATTAATAAATATTATTAAAATGTTTAATTCACAATTTTAACCCCTTTTTGTCTGCCATAACTCAATTAGGCCTTATTCCTCCTTTAGGTCTCATGGAGACCTAATTACCTTAGGTTTAACCTCTTAACACAAAGCATGATCTTCTTAGGCCCAAATGGATTTATATAACAATAAAAACTAATTTAAATAATTATACAATGAATGCTTCTGACGTCATCCATGCTTGATTAGACCTACATCCTTTGTTCATACCATGAAAGCTCTTTTAAGATAAACTGTCCTATTAGGCCTATGTATCTTACAAGTTTGTCATACAATAATGAAGCTTAAACACCCTTAAGATACTAAAATATGATATATGAAACATGTATAAATATTTTCCATTACCTTAGGTTCATCACCAAATTCTTGTAACACCTTCACTTAGGACATAAAGGCTCAAGAACATCTCAATAACTCACTTGCTTATAACTACCAATTCACCTCAAAAACTAGTCATGATGAATTAGACCTCCAATGCTTGTGTAGACACTTGTCATGAATATAGATGTATAAAAATGGTCCTATTATATATCAATAAAATATTAAGATATACATATGGTCTGATAGAAAATATTTGTCCTATAGACCAATTTCTTGACCTTATATCTCATAGTCCTATCTAAACCAGATAGGCCATTTTGTGAGCATATTTTTCCCAACATAAAGTGATATAAAAATATTATAAAGGCATGTTAATGAATTATAATTCATAAATAAATTTTTTATATGCTTTATTTCATCAATATATCATGCACATACCCTCAAATCTATATCTTCATCTCTGCCTAGGTTTTACACTTCACACCATTAGGTTTGTTTGTGACTGGATAAATTGGATGACCAAATTAAAAAAATTTAATACTATAACATATATAAAAATAATTATGGACATGTAAAATTATTCTCTACCTTCTTTTATAATCCATTTTTTTTCCCAGTTTAACTTTTGAGAGTTATAATAACTTCTTGACAAATAGACATGTATCTGTACCTTTTCTCACTCATCTGACTAACCACCACCACATGGACGTAATTGAGACATTTTAATACATGATAAAATATATTATATATGAATTATAATCAATACTTATCTATTTTTAACAAAATCTTTCATATCAGGTCCTTATTAGGGTCTTAGGGAGGTTTAACACATGTTTTGGTGTTAACGATTTTTCATAAAGGAATACAACTTGAATCCAAAACTAACACCTAGAGATATTATATAACACCCTTAAAAATATATCATTAATATATAAAACTCCCATTTAGAAGTTACATGCTCTAACAAATGTTTGAAAGTGCTTCTTGGGTTTGAGACCTGATTATGTGAGCTTGAGAGGGCCTAAAATAGTGATTCATGTATGTTTAATTAATATATTGACCCAAAATTTGGTGATAATACCTAAAAAAACATATCTCACCTCTATCCATTCTATAATATGCATACTTTCCTTAAAATATGATCTTCATACCTCATTAGGCTAGGAAAGGTCTCAAAGTGATCTGGGTGTAGACTTAGATTAAATGTTCTACGCCTATAGGCTTACCTTAAAACTCTCATGAATGAATATATACCTTATTAAAATTATTAAAAAAATAAATAAAACCTTCATATGCCTATTTTCATTCATCTCACCATGCATGTACCTCTTCATGTCATGACTAGGCTTCCTATGCGCATGACATCAATGACATGTAACTTCTATTTAGAATTAATACATTAGATGACTTTAAATTATCTCTTTATCTTTATCTCATGAAAACACTCTATCATTAAAGCATTATTCCATGTACCTTTTCATACATACAAATATACTTAATTACCTTTAACATCAACCTTCACAAGATTCACCTTTGACATTAATGATAATACTCAACGATCTCACCCTTTGTCATTGATGGTAACCACTCTCAGAAACTTATCTCAATAGGATATTTATACCCCATTATAAAATTTATCCCCCTTGAAATTAATGAAAAATAGATACCTACAACTTCTTGGATCACACATCTTGCAACCAAAAGTCTCAACACACAAGAATATGAGTTTATGAAGCATCATACAAACATGCTCCCCCTATCTCCATGCAGACCTTCTTGGCACTACTCACCTGCTCTTAGAGATAATAAAGCACCTAATTATCTCCCCCTAAGAACTTTATTTCCTTAATTAATGCTATGGGTAGGATATACACCCAATTCCTATCATAGCTATTCAAATGTTGTCTTTGGAAGTGGCTTAGTTATAATATCTACAATCTGATCCTTAGTAGATACATACTCAAGCTTGACATTTTTTTCACTTACCTATTCTCTTATGAAATGATACCTAATGGGAATTTTCTTAGTAATTGAGTGCATAAATGGGTTATTTGATACACTTATAGCACTTATATTGTTATAAAAGATACAACTATGACTGTCATACTACACTTCGTAGTCCTTTAAGTTTTGCCTCATCCATAAGACTTGAGTACAACATGAAGAAAATATAATGTACTAAACTTCAAAATTAGATAATTACAATAATGGATTATTCTTTCTTATCCATTATAATAGGAATTCTCCTAATTAAAAATCTCCTCCAATTATGTTATTCCTATTATCTAGACTCCCTACCCAGTCTACATCTATATAGGTTGTTAAGCTAAACTCCTAGCTCCTTTGATACCACAACCTAAATTCCATAGTCCCCTTGAGATACCTAAGTATCCTTTTAAATTCTTGTAGATGATTTTCCTTTGGATCTGATTAAAATCTTCCCAAAAGACCTACTTCTTGCATGATGTCAGGTCTAGAGGAAGTAGTGTATAAAACAATTCCAATCATTGACTTGTATGATGTTTGATTGAACTTTGGAGATTCATCTTCATTAATTAAATTACACCCTATGATCATAAGTGTGTTAACTACATTACAATCTTCCATCTCAAATTTATTTAACATTTATATTATGTACTTGACTTATGAAATTAATAAACCTCTTTCTAATTGAGTGATTTGTAATCCAAGGAAGAATCATAATTCTCATAACATGGACATCTCAAAATCCTTTTTCATTACATATGTAAGTGCCTTAGTAATATTCTCACTATTTCCACCAAATATGATGTCATCCACATATATAATCACTATCAATTGATGATCATTCTCTATCTTTATGTATAAATTACTATTTGTAACTCATTTTTTGAATCCTTGGTCCAATAGGTACTTGTCCAATCTAGCATACAAAGCTCTAAGAGCTTGTTTTATACCATAAAGATCCCTTTTCAATCTACATACATAGTTATTATACCTTATAATGAGAAACTCTCAAGTTTATCTATGTACACCTCCTCTTCCAAGTTCCTATTCAAAAAATATGACTTGACATCCATATGATACACCTTGAACCCTTTGAATCTTACATATTCTATAAATAATATGATAGCCTCCAATCTTTCTATTGGAGTAAAGGTATCCTCAAAATATACCCATTCAACCTATCTATACCCATTTCATACCAATCTAGCCTTGTTCCTAGTGACTGATCCATCTTCATTCAACTTATTCCTAAACACCCATTTTGTGCCAATGACATTCTTGTCTTTAGGCCTAGAAACTAGTTTCCAATTCTCATTATTTTTTATTTGGTATAACTCCTCATTCATAGCACATGTCAAAAAATTATCTTTACTTACTTCTACAAGGTTATTGGGTTTAATCTTATACAATAGAGAAACATCCTCTTGATTTTGTTTACATACCAGTTTTCTCCTTATTTACATACCTGCATCCTTATTTTCAATGATTTGTGATTCAGGATGGTATCTCTAAATCTGTCTTGAAAGACCTTTTGAATCTTGTCTTTCCTCAAATTCTTATTCTTCATCATCTATCACTACTATTTCTTATTCATTCTTGAATTCCCAATTTTTTGATGCATTATTTGACTGAGAATATGACTTCTTAGAACTTGTATCATCAATATTCACATTGCTGATTTCCAATATCTTCTAAAACATTTTATTATAACATCTATATGATGAGCTTATTGCTGAGTTCTTAATAATATTCCTTTACTAGACCTTGAATCAAACTTACCTAAGACTTCCTCATATCTTTTGATGAAACATTTGTTTCTAAACACTCTAAAGTTTTTCACATTAGTAGGTTTACCTTTCCATATTTCATAAAGGGTGTTATTGACAATAGACCTTATTTATCCTCTATTAACAATGTAGAGTACATTTTCAAATACCTCTCTCCAATATACATTAGATAATCTTGATTTATTTAGCATAGTTCTTGCCATCTCTTAAACTATTATATTATTTCCTTTCACTACCCCATTCTGCTAAGGTGTCCTAGTTTTTGAGAACTATCTCTTTATTACATGGACCTCATAAAACTCATAAAATTAATTAGACCAAAATTCTCATACTATGTCATATCTTAGGCACTTTATCTTCTCATTATTTTCACTCTCAACTAGATACTTGAATGCCTTGAAATTATCAAGAGCTTATGACTTTTCTTTCAAGAATGATACCCAAGTCATTCTTGTGTAGTCATTTATGAGTAACATGAAATAGATATATCCTTGAATTATTTGGATTATTATATTTCCATAGATACCAATGTGTATTAAATGTAAATTTCTTGTAGTAGAATACTCCTTAGACTTAAACCTTCTTCTAGTCTACTTATCATGTTGACATGCCTTGTAAAGTGTGTTTGTAGATTTAGTGATTCTAGGCATATTATTCACAAAATTCTTAGAGATTATTTTGACTAGATTATCAAAGTTTAGGTGAACCAGTATTATTTTATATATCAGACATTCAACCATCTTGCTCATAAATCATCTCTCCTTCTTGATCACATTCAAGGCATACAAATTGTTCTCAATCCTCTTAGCATTAGAAATTAACCTTCCTAATTTGGATATCCTTATATCATGCCCTCTATCATGAAAGATCAATGTGTGTCATTATTTTTACATTTTCATTACAATAATAAAGTTAAGTTTTACGCCTTCCACATACAACACATTCTCTATCTTGGTCTTCCCATTGTCCAAACTCAAGATAACCTTTGATAAAAATATTGGTAGTTATGTTATCTCCAAATCTTACTATCCCTGCATCATTCTTCTTCAATGAAATGAACTTGATATCATCCCCTATCATGTGTCTTGAGAAAAAACTATCTATATACCATTTCATTCCTTCATATTAGATGTTAAAGGTAGTTTGAGATAACATACATTTTTCTCCTTTAGTCTTTTACTCCTCCTTCACCTTGTCCAGAGGGTCTAACTTCCTAATTCAAATATAAGTGGTATGACTATATAACCTTTTTAATGATATTAACTATATACCTCATCTTGAAATCATTTATAATATGTCCTCTCTGATCATAATTATATCATAGAATTATACTTATACTATTGAAATGAGCATGATGTCTATAACCCACAACTCTATGTCCATATTGATTTCATGAGAAATAATAACCATTAAAATAATTCACATACCTTATCTATCTGATGTTGAATGATGTACCTCTACCATTGTCTCTTGAAGGAGTCACATTCTTATTGGCTTGTTGATGATCAATTTTAATCTTAGATTTGAGATTTTTTGCATAGGTATTTACTTTATCAATACCATCACTTCTTGATGGTCCATTGTTCTTTGAGGCCAGACTCTCCTTGTTTTCCTTTTGGTCTTATTTGAACCTGATACCCATCTTCTCATGTGGAGACCTTTTATTATAAAAAATGTCACTAGGGACTTTAGTTATCTTTTCAAATTTTTGATGTCTCTTTAGATTGATTGTTGCTTGATCCAAATCTCCCTTCAATGAATCCATTTATCACTTAAACTTGATGCATTATTTCTCCTTGGTCTTAATAGTTATAGTGATAATCTCAATATAAGTTTCCATCTATTCAAGGATCTCATCATGTTTATTGGTGTTATTACTTAGTCTCTCTTCAAAGATATTGATTTATTCCTCATAAATCTTAATCAATTATCTTAGATTCTAATTCTTCCTTCTTTGTAACTTCAACTCTTATAGAGAACTCACTGATTTTACCTTAATGTTAACTTCAACCTCTTCTTCATCCAATTATTCATCTTCCATAAGAATGTTCCCTTTGAAAAACCTTCATTATTTATTTCTATGGATATGAATAGAGTTTCATTTCTATCATCCTCACTATCAGATCTACTTATGTCACTTATATTAGAGGAGTTACTCTCTTGTTTAGTATAGAAACTTCTCTTGTTCTTGAATGACACTTTCTTGCCTTCATACTTCTTAAAACTCTTATTTCTCTTATTAGGATTATAGAAATTCTTATCATCACCATGATGTTCATCATGCTCATTATTATCCTTGTTAGGGAATTTAAATGAAAGGTGACCAATCTTAACATATTTAAAGCACTAAAATGGCAACTTTCCCTTAGACTTACCTAATCCTTTCCTTACTTTTATTAAAAACATGGATTTTATCTTATCATCATCAATATATGTATGAACATCATCCTTGACCTTTTTACCTTGTGACTTTTTCTCATCTTTTATTGCATCTTCTTTCTTGGAAGGTCTTCCATCACTTTTTCTCATTTCATAGGCAATCAAGATGCCATAAAGCTCATCCATCAATAGTATGTTGAGATCTTTGATCTCCTCCATAGTAGATCCTTTTGAGTCAAACTTATATGTTAGTGATATTACAACTTTTTGTAAAATTGCTGATTATTACAACTTCTCTCCTAGACCTTTGATGATATTTACCACTTCATCTATTCTTAATAGATAAGATGCAATGTTTTCATATTCCTTCATTCTCAGACTTTCAAACTACCTTTGGTGGGTCTGTAATTTTATAAACTTGAATTTGGTGTCTCTTTTATATATGGTTTGAAAATTTTCCCAAATACTTTTGGTTGTATCATAATACATGACCTTTACAACTTCTACCTTTGAAAGACCACATAGGATGGAATTCATTTCCTTGTAGTTGTTTTCATTCACCTTCTTACATGCTACATTAGTTAGTGGTCTAGGAGGTGGAGTGAAAACATAAATAATAGATTTTCATATGTCATAGCCCAAGGACATTAGATAAATATTCATTCTCATGATCTAAAATGAATAGTTAGTCTCATTGAAGAGAGGGTCCTTGCTAGTTTAGAAACCTCCTTATACTTGATGACTAGCCATGTTTATGCTTCTAGGGTCTCCTTTAAGCTTTTATCCCTACTTAAAAGGACCAAATCTAATACTAATTGTTGGAATAAAAATTAATTATAGGGGAGAGTGAATAAACATTTAAAAAATTTCTTTCAATTATACTCAATCATTCATTAACTATGAAAGCACCATAGTGATCTATCAATTCATAAAGAGCCATTCAAATGAACATGCAATAAGATAACACACATTTGAGTAGTAAAACCTCAAGGGGAAGAAAACCCACTATGATATCTATAGATGGACTATAGTTCTAAAAAATAAAATACCAAATTTAATTGAGAACCAACTCAACTTGGAGCACCAACCCTAATAAATTCCATCACCTACTTGAATAGGCTTTGATAAGTACCTACTTGCAAGGAAGCACCAACTCCCTAAGTGAATTATCACTAACTCAGACACCTCATGGATTTTGATCACCACACCTCTACTCTTTTATTATGGTTTCATTTTAATACCTCCTTCTCCTCAACTGTGGATAATTTTATTCTCTAGTTTTTCACACTTCAAATAGGCCTAAACTACCTTATATATATACTAATCTCATGGTCACACACCACTTGGTCAGCCATATACCTTCAACCTCTTAGGTGGGCCACAAAATAGGTCTTAAGACATATTATGAATATTTTTCAATAACATTTTGAATCCATTTTGGTTTTCCATGACTCAATTAGGCCTTATTCCTCCTTTAGGTCTCATGGAGACCTAATTACATTAGGTCTTCCATTTTAATGCTAAAACTTGATTTTATTGGGCCCACATTACTTTATCTAACAATGAAAAACCATTAAAACACTTATCCAATGAAATATTTTGGCTTCCTCCATACCTTATTAAACTTTAATCCTTCATTCATACCATGAAATCTCTTTTAGGACAAACTACCCTAATAGGCCTATGTACTTCAAAAGTCTATCCTACAATAATGAATATTAAACACCCTTTAACTACTCAAATATGAAAAATTAAAAATGTGTATATATTATACATGACCTCAAGGTAATCACTAAATTATTGGAACACTTTACTTAGGATATAATGGCTCAAGAACATCTCTATAATTCACTTACTTAGAACTACCAACTCACCTAAAAAACTAGTCATGGTGAATAAGACCTCTAATGCATATGTAGAAAATTTTAATTACTCATTATTCATAAAAATGGGCCTATTATATATACATAACATCATAATATATAATTTTCATGTGGTCTAATGGTAAATATTGGGCTTGTAGACCAATTTCTTGACCTTATATCTCACAATCCTATCTAAACTAGATAAGAGATTTTGTGAGCAACTTTTTCACAACATAAACTAACCTATAAAGCTTATAAAATAATTATAATTAATTATAAGTCTTAAATGAATTCCTAATACACTTTATTTCATCAATATATCATGCACATACCCTCAAATCTATCTTTTCATATCTACCTAGGTTTAACACTATTCACACCATTAGGTATTTCTATGACTAGCTAACTTGGATGACCTAATTTTAAGGATAGAACATTTATATAAATCATAATGGACATGTAAAATTATTATCTACATTATTATACCATCCATTTTCTTTTCGTGACCACTTTAAATTTTTAGAACTATAACTTCTTGACAAATAGACCTATATCTATAATTTTTTTCTCTCATTTGACTAACCACCACCACCTGGAGGTACCTAGGATAGTTGAATAAAATTATACAATATATTATCTATGTATTTTAACACATATTTATATTTTTTTAATAAAATGCTTCATATCAGGTACTTATTAGGGTTTTACGGAGGTTTAACATAGGTTTTGGTGTTAACGATTGTTCATAAAGGACTGGTACATGAATACAAAAATAACACCTAGAGATATTAGATAGGAATCTTAACATATATAATTAAAATATTATAATACCATTTATAGGTTTTATTTATGATCTTAGAAAGTGCTTCTTGGGTTTGAGACCTCATTTTGTGAGTTTTAGAGGGCCTAAAATAATGATTAATGCACTTTTTCTTCAAATCTTGACCTCAAAGTTTGTGATCATGCCTAAAACCATTTATATTACCTATTTATATGATATCATGTGCATAATTTCCTTGAAATATGGTCTTCATAGATCATTAGGATAGGTAGGGTCTAATAGTGATCTAGTGTATAATTAGACTAAAGGTTATACCCCTATAGGCTTACATTAAAACTCTCATGAATTATTATGTATCTTATTCACATGCTAAAAGAATGCCTTAAAACCTTCACATGCTTGTTTTCATTAATTTCACATACCTCTTCATGTCATGACTAGGCTTCCTCTTATGTACTTGACATTAATGACCTATACCTTCTATGTAGACATAAGACATAGTTGCCTTCAAATTATCTCTTTTGCTTTATATCATGAAAAAATTCTTCCATGAACCTTATCATACTTACAATTTTCCTTAATCACCTTTGATGTCAACCTTCACAAGATGCACCTTTGCCATCAATGACAATACTCAACAAATAGTGTATATAGTATGTTAATAGAATGATAATAGGAACAAATTATGTTAGATCTATTGATATAGTAGGAACAAAAAAATATATATCAGAAATTTCCATATAGTAAGGATATTAATTAGTAAATTTTTTATATCTAACGTATTTAAATATCTAAAAATATACAAAAATTGATCATTTTTTATGATAGAGTTGTTGACAGTGGAAATAATACCATGTTGGACAATATGGTTAGATTTGTTAGATGTACAAAAGTTAATTTTTAAGGATATATAATAGTTGAGAATTGATCTTGAGGATATGCATGAATAATTATATAAGTTGGATGGGGTATGTTTACTTTAACAGGTTGAGAATTAATCAATGATACACCATGGTTCATGTTTTTCATTTTTACTAAATTTTTCTCATCATTGGAAGAATTAGGATTAACCATTGTTTATATAACATTAGTAAATAGTTCTTAATTTAAAGGATTTTGAGAGATATATTTATTTGGTTATGAAGATAAATTTTTATAATTATCAGGAATCATATTTTTTTAAAATTTTAAATGAAGCATTATCTTGATCGAGTGCAACATCCCTAACTTTACCTTCATGTATTTTAGTAGCTTTTTGTAGAGTTAGTGGTGTTATCTAATCATGGTATCAAGATTAGATTTAATAACAAGGATATGATAATACTTTATAACTTTAAATTGTTTTCAATTATTATTAAAGTGACCCTAGTTAGTGTGATATCAAAAAAACTTGTTTGGATCATACAATTATGCTCTAGGTCAGGTTTCATCGAATTATCTCAGTCAGAGTTTAGGAAGTCATTTATTAATCTCTTCAAGACTAAAATTTTGATTAGAATACATTTTTTTTTGTGTGAAGTAGGAGGAGGAATCTATAATGGTAACATGAATAGTCATTTTATATTCATAAGTGTTAAAAACACCATCATTAATGGTATGTTAATTTTCTTAAACACATAAACTTGGTTCCATGTACATGAAATTTTTGATTATTGAAAAATACTAAACTTCATTACTTGACAAAAATATGATTCTTATTCTCAATTCTTGTAATCATTTTTTTTATGTTATTTCAACCCTTTTTCTTATTATCACTACATACAACTTTTCAATGTTAAATATTCAAGTTACTCAAAATCACCTTCAAATTATCTCTAGATCAAGATAGGTATCCTTGATCATTTTTTACAAGTATTTGATAGGCATAAGGGAAAATTTTATGTTCCTATCCATTTAGGCCAACTGCATCCTATTCCAAATAATGACTAATTGTTTAAATTTAAACTGTTATTTTGGGTCTTCCCTCATGTTTCAAAATGTTACCTAAAGGAAATTATTAGAAGGTTTGCCTATAAATACAAATAAAAAATCACTAATTACCCCCAATTGGAATCCCTTCTCTCAATATT
>JARHVA010010211.1:112500-203551 GCA_037957365.1 Torreya grandis
TGAATGAGAAACAAAAATTACAACATCAAGTGATGTGTTATGTTATAATTTAAGGATGTTAATTTCAAATATAATTTTACAAGTAGTTACTTTGATGTTTAAACTAAAAATAAGATAAAATAACCTTACTCAAAGTACACACTAATGAATGTGGGGGTCATTTTAATCTCAAAGTAATATCCTACAAATTACTATAAGAGGGATAATATTGGCCTACAATGGAAGATTAATTTCATTAATATGCAAAAATATTTTCACAATGTCAGAAGAATAACAATCTAAATCATACCTCATCACATGAGTTACATCCCAATGTCTTACCTTGGCCATTTTCTCTTTGGATATTTCACTTAATCAAAAATATAAATATATAATCATTAAATGGACATCATTTCTTTAATATAGATAGATAATATTTTTTTAAATGGGTAAATTCCATACATTTATATTCTACTACAAGAGAGGATATTTATTATTTCTTTACCACACATTATTTTAGGTTTTGGATTACCATCAACTATTGTAGTAGATAATGGTTCATCCTTTAAAATCAAAAAAATAAGTGATTATGAAGTAATTTTAACATTCATCACACTTTATATACTCCATATTACACATAAGGAAATGGGCAATTAGAACTAAAAAATAAGAAAATAGTAAAAATATTGAGCAAAATTGTTGTTAAAAATAGACCATATTGGCATAATCAGATTATCTATGCACTTTGGGCATATCACACAAGCATGTGTACAATAAAAAATCTTCACCATACTTGTTTGTTTATGAAATAAAAGTAGTATGTCCTCTACAATTAGAAATTTCTTATTTTTGGGTCTATTTAAACTACATCATTAAATACTAAGTTTTAGTACAAAAAATTACATGAGTTAGAAATGTTTGATGGTAAGCATATTCAAGCCATTGAACATCTCAACTTCTATGAAAATCACATCAAATGAACATATAGAAATAAGATTCATAATTCTCTATTTAATATTATGGATTTAGTAATAAAATACAATCAAAATAATACTAATGTAGACAAATAAACCAAAGTAAAGTTTAAACCCAATTGGTTTGGGTCCATTCATATTTACTAAAAAGGTAAGCACATGAGCTTACCACCTAGATAGATTTGAATGAAAACATATGAATAACCCTATGAACATTATGCCCTTATGTTGATACTATACATATATTAATTTATTCAAAAATGAAAAAAAGGATCATATATTTTAAAAATATAAAAAACATTCAAAAAAATTCAAAAAATCAAAACTTAGGAAACATAACATTATATGTTATTTCACTTATTTACCTATGTTATTTATCACATATTTTGGTAGATGACATATTATTTTTATATACACACATGAATTTCATGAGGTAGACAAATGTGATATAAGACATACATTGTATATGCATTTATATATGTTGTACTCCCTTTTACTTATTGGCCATGCCTATGATGGGGGAATTATCTTTTACATGTTACACTATAATAAACTATATCTATATATGAACTCAAATGAAATATTGAGCTAAATATCTCAAAATGGTATTTTTATTACTAATTTATAACATTTTGATACACATATATGCTACATTTATATGATATTACATTAATACATTTGGATGGAAGGGACTAGTTTTCACTTGTTATATGATCCTTCAATGTTGTTTACTTTCTTTCATTATGGGATAGAAAATGATTACTTTTGTGTGTATCGCTATTATCTTGTGTGAAATTTTATTTAACATTTACATGATATTTGTGCTTTGTATTTGTGACATTTTAACTTGTCCATTGCTTGTGGACTTTGGCCCTATGTTTTTTGTGACATTTTAATATTTCCCTTGTATGTAGCCCTTATCCTTATTATATGAAATTATTATTTTTTACTTGTGTGCTTGCTAATGTTTATTAGTGTTTCCATGATAAATATCATGCAATTTTATTTCAAAGTTTGCATCAGAGATGGTTACCTTACTATTTACTTCATTGTTAAATCTATCTAGGCATGACATTTGTGTTCTTCAATTTCAATATGTTACATATATGTTTCACTAATAATTTCATTGATATGATGGCATACTCTCCATATATTGGCATAATTAATACAATATTCTATATTTTTCACATGATATAATTAACTCTTATTTTGAGTCAAGTGATTTGCAGGCTACATCCCTCATCTCAAATGGGGGCATTATAGTGGATTTTTCCTATACATCTAAGCCACCATGAGTAGAAAAAATTCATATTTAAGACAAATTATAGGTTTAAAAATAATATATTAAAGGTTTTAAGATAATTTAGAATAATATTTTAAAACAAAGTTTAAGTTTTAAAATATCTAAAGATATTAAAAAATTATATACATACATACATACATACATACATATATATATATATATATATATATATATAGGTATATTGATGTTGATTGTGGGGGCATACCACATGAATATGAACTTACATTCATAATACCCAATGTAAATAATCATACATGTTTGAATTAATATCCATGGGAATGTGTAAATATACTCACAATATAAAAGTTACTAGTTTCAAATATAACTATCATTAAGCATATGTTCACAATATTCTATATCGTTTTGTCACAATTCAAGGGACATGATACTCCTTGATGCTCATGCTTATTAAAATTTTAATATTTCAATATCAAAGGAAAATTATTTATTTTAATGCAAATATTTGAGTAATGCAGTCATGATGAGGGCATGAATATCTTTCATTCTCTTTGAATCATGAAAATAAATATAGATCTATCTACAATTATGTGATTTGATTTGTGTGTAATGTACATTTGGGTTCAATGACACTCAATGGCCTTAGCAATAATTATATAAAACCCATTGTGTTGTTCAATATTATATTCTAAGTGATGTATATTTATTTATAGTAACTTTTAATGGCTTTGCCATCACTTCTAGTGAACCCAATGTAGTTCCACATTACACTATGTGACATTCTATTTTCATGAGGGTTTTAATAATGAATCTTTCCAAATCAAGTGATTGATTAATTATCAAATTTTGTACTTGATCACTCTAAATTCACCATTTTTAAAAATTCTCAAAGTATTTAAATAAGGGGGAACATTTATGCATCATCGATTACATGTTATATATAAATTTAATTTCACCCTACATAAAGGTATACTCTTTCCTTGCACTATTTTTAAAAAATTTCAATTCCAAAAGTTCAAAATTTGTTAAAATTCAAGATGAACAAAATGACAACTTCATGTATTTTTCAAGGTTTTCTAAATTTTAGATCCATGTATGATTAAAGTATCTACTCAAAGACAAAGTGTGTTATAGAAAATTAGATTAAACTCTTTCTCCTTTATTCTAGTAATTTTACTACAATAATAAAAGGGGGTAAAATGTAGGCACATAAATTTGGTCAAAATTATTTGATAATTTGAATTATTTACACATACAAAACAACATGACTTTCACACAAATATATGACTCTTATTCACCGTTCCTTTGAGCTAGTATCTATATGTCAGATGTACTCTCTATTTTTTGTTGTCACTAGATAATTTTCAAATTCAAATGCTCAAAATAATTAAAATTGTGTTCAAACTATCCCTATATTAGTACAAGTGTCCTTTATCCTTGTATACAAGTCCACACTAGGAATAAGGTGTTATTGGGACCAACATCCCCCTTTTTCCACTTTCCAAATGGGGACCCTTGTAAACATTTCATAATCTCTACATTATAGTCTAGTTTTGCATAGGGTTACTCTTGTTAGAATTTTAATATCATCTCCCTAAAAAGGGATGATTCTTTGTGAGTTTTAAATATGATTTATAAACTAACCTTGCCAACAATTATCTTTGGATGACTAAGGATAGGTTTCATGGAAGAGGTAGGGTTCTTGAACAAGAAACACTCAGAGTTAAAATTCAAATTTAGTAGGAGTTAAATTAGAGGGAACAATTAATAAAAGGACTGATGAAAAGATTAAATCATGTTTTAAATATGCCCCAAGTCTCTTTCTATCCCTTTTCCCCATTCTTTCATATTTTGTTATGGGTTTAGATGGCTCATTTTATAAAATTATTTTTAAATGTAACCTAACCTGGGATAAAATATTAAAATTAAGGTCTCAGTGCTTAGTCTTGGACTTATAATTAATGTTTTAGCCCAAGTATTTATATATATGGGTCTAACGATTATATTTCATGCTCTCTGTAGTTCTGACAGTGATCACTTGCTCATTGATCTCCATCTAATGGTTTATCAAGCCTAAAGACTTATCAAAGGCTTCATGAGATCAACATGTGGCCAATGTATGCCCTAAGAATCATGAATTTAATGGTCCAATCCCATCAAGGATCCAATGGTGATCACTTTCTCACTAATCTCCATCTAATAGTGTGTCAATCCTGAAGGCTTATCAAAGACCCCATGAGCTCAACACGTGGCATAGCCATGAACTTAAGGATAAAGGGACCAATGAATTCCAAGGGCTTGGATTTAGTTTTTTAGAACCAAATATACAAGCATTTAAAAACTAATGGCTAGTGCCTAAGGTTTCAAGTATGAAAATGGTCATGAAATATATAGAGCTAGGTCACTTGGACTCCACGTAAGCTTGGAAGATAAGAATCAAATGATTTCCTTAGCTTTAAATCATAAAGAGATGTGGGAGAGATTCCAATAAAATATTAATCATGTATAGAGTTAAATCCTAGAGATTTCATCATTAAAGCTCAAGGCAATACCCAAACTATCTTTAAAAGGAGGTCCAAGTTAGTTTAATTAGACATAACATAACTAGGATAAGCATAACTAGATCTCAAGAGATAGATGCTTGTCAAAAATCCTTTGAGAACATGAAAAAAAAATTCAATAAAATAAATGGTGGTGGGTATGTAACAAATTAATATGGGATAAAAACTTTATCTAACTTTAGACAGTGAAGTGAGGATCTTCAAAGACACAGATCTGGACCTAATAACCTTAAACATGCATGGAATCAAGAATTGGTCTAATTTATTATTCGTTATGGAGGAACTATATCCAATTTCCTAGGAGGAAAAGAAGAATGAATATTTTCATTAGAGATACAATGACCTAGTCTTAATTTAGTTGGCAGGCCTCCACTATGCCATAGCCAAACTAGAGCTAATGCATTGTATCAACCTCCTTGCTCCCATTTTAATTGATTACAAGATAGATAAAGAATGGATAATTTAAGAGGGAATAACTAAGAAGGTTTAATGCATTACCCCTATGGCCTTTGAAACTTATTATAATCTCCCCTTGCCTAATGTTGATCTCCCATCCTTGAGAGAGTGGGAAAGTGCCCAAGACCTAGATTTAGTCCTTTCACCCTAGCTGATCCAAGGATCCCATATTTTTAGGTCCCCTGATGGTGAGATTACTATTCTCCAATTTAGGTAAGGTGTTAGGATAGCTATGACCTTACCGAATCAAGCCTTTAGTGCCCATCCACTTCTTACATAAGTAAGGTCTAGGTATCTTATGGTCACTACATGTTTAAATGGAATTTAACCCCTCCCATTAGAGACCTAATAAGATTTTTCTTGGCCAAACAATTAAAAAACATCAAAATAAGGACCTCCAAACACTTTCATATGATGTCATATCTCTTGGATTTACTCTTGGCCTCTATAGCCTTCCCTAGCATCCAAAATTGGTCCCGTAATAACATAACCACTATTTATCATCACTACTCTAAATTGTATATATTCATATATAAGAACCACATGAAATTTACTTGTGATGGTGTTTTCCCAGTTATCAATGAATCAATCACATGTGTCCCTATACCAAGACTCCACCCTCTAATAAAAGGGAAAGTAGAAGCCATGGGGGATGTTTAGCTCTATTTAGATTTCACTGTGATAAGAATAGAAGAAATCATGATTCAACCCTACCGATTGCCCATTCATGTCCCTAATAAGATTGAAAAAAAATAGATTTCCTATAAAATCATCCATGTTGTGGATAGGAAATGAAAGAAAAATAAGAAGGCTTAAGTACATCCCTTTCCATTGGACATTGGCAGGATTGTGATCAAGGATTGGAAGTAACTAGAAATTATGGTGATCCACAAAAATTCTTTTTATTTCCAACTAGATGAACTTAAGATGTGGGACCCTAGTAACAGAGTGACCAACCACATCTAAGATAGAAAGGTCCCAAAGATTGAATATAAACATCAAATAGGTATGGGAGATGGTATCTATATAAGGGAAAATAACATTGAAGAAGCCCTATCCAGTACAAAGTCTACAATACCCAGTTGGAGCATAGGTTAGTCAAAGATAATAAACCCTCAAAAGAGAGATGGAAAATGCATCCCTTGCATTATCACTTGTTTTTAAGACCGTATAGGACTACTCATCAGGAACTGCCTATTGGAGGACAATCTTCTAAGCCTCAATGAGTAGAATTGATAAAGCTATCCTAGGTTGGGAAACCTAAGGATATAAAAGGAAAAGGTAAAGTTATGGTTAAAGAGATAAAGATAGAACATAGAACTAGTAAGGTTCCTTAATCCCACACATCCCCATAGTGGCCTCCTTCCCCTGTGGAAATCATTAGTATGATTTCCTAGGAGGTAGGAGAAATAATGGAGAGTGCCCTTATTGACATTAAAGCTACCTATGGTTTTGATAGGGAGGAAGATCACTCTGATACAAAAAGAAAGGATTTGACCCATTAGATGGAGGAAATAGATAATAAAAATTGACCTTAGGACCCCTTGCACCATAAAATAAGCCTAAGTTAACCTTCACTCACCCTACCAGTGAAGTTAACCTCTTTAATGATGAGAACCTTATTTATGGACTAGCCATTCTTAACTAGGTTTTTTAAGGAAAATTATAAAAAAATCTAATCTCTCTCTCCATCATTGGCCTTAACATGAGTTGGTACAGATATGTAGGATAACCATGGATCCAGGGCATTGTAATAGATAATTAGAGAGAAGGATCCAAATCCTTCATAACAAAGAGAGCCAAGGGATTGACACCTTAGGGGCCTCTCCGAGTTCAAATGTGGAAGTTATTGAGAAAAAAAAAATCATGTAGTCTAACACAAAGGTCCAATTCAATCATGAAACATCAATTTTTGAGAGAATAGTGACAAATAAGGCCACCATTGGCACCAAATATTTCACCTTTCAAAAGGCAAAACCTTTTGTGGGCTTAATTCCTATTCAAGGACATGTAGTAGGAGAGTATCCCATCCATTAGGAGGATGTGGCTAGCTTAGTGATGACAAAATCAATAATGACCTTAGCTAGAATCCAAATAATGAAACAAAGGATCACCAACTTAGAGAAAGAAGAGTAGGATTTGGAAGCCCAAGTCCTACTTTTAGTCCCTAAAGATATAGTAGAATTGCTAAATAAGTCCTTCTTTAACACATTTGAAGGGTTGAAGGTCTTGAAATCTAGATCAATTATCTTGGATCATAAACTTGAGAAGGCACAAACATTAATTACTTAGTGTAAAATATCTAGAGATTAGGCAGTTGAATTGATCAATATCCATAACACCAAGCAAGTCCAAGGCATCAGGTTCATCAGGTAGAAACACTTGCATACCCTCTTGGGAGTCATGGAAGACATGATATTGGAGTTAAGCAGCTGGTGTGACAATGTCAATAGACTTTTATAGGAGGATAAAATATTGATTTCAAGGATGGAGGAGCTCTTGAAGGACTTATTGGGAAGACCATCTAGGACCAATGCCATAGGCCTAATAGAAGATGAGGAGTTCAGACAGAGGGTTACTCAACACATCCAAAGAATCAAAGATAACCAAGGTTAGGATTCCAAGAATAATAAAAAAGTTCTTGATATCATCATCACATTTAGAAGATAGATTGAAGAAGCCCAAGGCATTCAGGAACTCAATACCAAGAATGACAAGGAATTTGACACATTGGCAAATCAATAAGAGGATTGTTTGATCAAGTTTGTCATAGATTTTAATCTCATCAATGAATAATACACTAAATCAAAGAACATCCTCCATCAGTAACAATAGGGCCCCACTAGTGTAGCATAATATAATAATCTTTTTATAAAATATAAGCTAGTTTGTTAGCATATACTTATTCTTGTCAAAATTTTCATGAAAGCCTCTCACATTGTGTCTTTGTATTAAGGATAGTTGTCCTTATCCTACATGTGGATATTTTTAGAAGGTTAATCAGTGAACCACATATGTTTCCTATAAATAGGTAAGGATTACCATTTTTTAAGGGAAAGAACTTTTTGAGCAATTGCAGATCAGGAGCATTTAATATAACTAAGGAATTATGAGAAGATTGTCTATATAGTTTGTTAAATGTCCATCTTGTCTCTCAATTGCATATTGTCATCTTAAATTTGAATGATTATCCATATTTTGAGTCATATTCTCTATCATAGGGCTATTGATTTGTGATAATGCTAGATTAACTGTAAATATCTCAAGTACTTCATTTTATTTTGCTTTGCATTTGGATGTGCCTAGGCTATTCAGACCACAATAGCAAACATTTAAAGTAAACTTGGTTCTTACTTATGGTTTATACATTTCCTCTAAATTTCACATAATTTTTGATATAATATGAGTTCATACTATTTTATATCATAAATTAGTTCATGTGTACTCAAAGTAATTATAATTTTGTCATAATCTTTAAGATGAAAATTTTCAATCACACCTTTCCCCTTTTCTTCCTTACCCTTCCTTTTTCACCTTTTTTTAATCAAAATTCATCTAGTTTAAATATATTTGTTAATATCCATTTAGCTTAATCTTCTTGCTTAAACTATCATAAAAATTTAGACCCTGTTGGCTCATAACCACTAAACTTAAATAAATATTGTGGATAATTCTCATACTCTACTTCTATTCCACTATAAAAATCACTGAATTGTCACAAACTGAAACTCATGCCTTGGATTTTTCAAATCCTAAAATGAGAAGTGTTCATCAACACTAAAGATCACTTGTGGTACATTTAGAAGCATCAATATGAGGAAACTACATTGGCACTAGAAAGAGGGCCATAATTATGATAGTTAGTGTGTAATAGTTTGAAAGTCTCAGTGTTTAATAGTTATTTTCTCTAAGTTTAAAGATCCTTGATCTTTATGTATCTTTGTGTTTATTTAGGTAAAGATCTTAGTTATTTACAAAAGGACATTTGAATTTTGATAAAATAGCTTCAAAATTTAAGGACTCATGATATTTGAACCTAAGATGGCTTATTTTGGCTAAATACAGATGATTCTTTATGAATTTTGAGCTTATTTAGGATACAAGTTGTAAAGAATGGTCATATTTATGTGATTTGACACATATTTGAACATATTTGGTCCAATATTAATGTCCTTTGTCTTTTTATGAGCAAATCCTTACAAAATAAGCTTAGTGAACAAGTTGATTGTTGATTCTATGTGAATATCTAACTTAACTCATCATATTTCAAGTAATATCTTTAATCTTCAAGCTGGAATTGCCAAGGATCAAGACTAGATCACTTTGAGAGACTAGAGAACCCTTTCTTGAGCTAAAAATCCATACAAGAACTAGGAAAGATAGAGGATGGCATAGGCATTCTAAATCTCTACCATCTCCACCCTTACAAGGGATTCATATGTTTGATATTCATACAAATATGGTGTGGCTTGGAAGTTCCCCCATCAATATACCAAGTGTGGTTCATGACTTACCATGTAATCTTTAAAAATATTTACCAATATTTAGTCTAACTAGTATTAAAACTATTGAAGAATATGTAAAATATTTTAAATCTACTTTAAGATTGTTAAATGTTATTCATGAAGATTTAAGATGTAGGTTATTTCCATTTAAATTCAAATATGTTGCATATGAATGGTTCCTTAATTTGCCTAACAATTGCATTACCTCATGGAATAACTTTGACACTATCTTTATTGATCAATTAGGAAAGATCATAAGCCCCACTGTCATCTACCATTAATTCATAACTATTAAGAGAGATACAAGTGAACCTATTAGGTCCTTCAATGCTAGGTTCCAAAAGATGTTTAGTCAAACCATAGATCCATATAAACCTAATGAAGATTTAGTTCAAGAGGTTTATAAAGATTATATTAACCCCATGAATTTTGTATTTCTTAGAAGGGATATCCCAATTATCATCACATTAGCTCAATCTTATTTTAAAGCAGTGGTTATTAATGACCAAATAAAACCCCAAGGATAGATGGCTTAATCCATCCCAAATATTAATCCTCAAATGCTAGCATTAAACCTTTTCCCAAATATTAATCAAAATAATCCAACATTAAACCAATTCTCTACCTTGAATGTATTACCTACTAGCCATGCTACCCCTAATCAGAACCTTAGTTTCTTGAGCCATAAAGCTACCAATGGATCTCATATTAATGAGTAGAAGTCTTTAGTTCTTGTCAATGGAATTAACAATAGACAAGGTCAAAATTATGAGACTCCAAAGAATGAGAATGAATCTATATAAAAAATGGTCTAGAATATCAACATAAACTTCTTGTAATTAAAAAATCAACTTGGTAATTCTAATGATAACCCTAGAAGGAACTTCACTTTCCAAAAGTTTAACAGGCCTTGAAATCAATTTTCGAATGATAGTTTCTACAATAATAAAGCTAATGAGCCTTCCTCTATCAAAAAGATTATGGATATCAACCTCATTGATATTGACTTACTAGACTATTGTAGGGTGCATGCTACCTCCAAGTATGGTGAGATCGACTACATTAAATTTGGAAAATATATTGAAGATTTATAAGAGGAACTTAATACATTTGAATTGGTTCCAAACAAATATGTTGTTGTAGGTTTTTTTGAATCTAAACCATCTAACCAAGTGCACATGGTAGAAACTATTCAATTCCCTTTTCAAGAAGATAATGAGTCTAAGATTATCCATGAATAAATTCAAGCATTTCAACAGTTCTTGAAAACATATCCTCTAAGAAATAGAGAGAAAAATATCCATTGACTACTTCTATTCCACCTAAAAACTATGGGACCCCTCCGAACATTGTATCAAATAATAATCCTAAAACTTCCAAAAGAATCTCTTCTAAATTTATTGCTAATCCTTTAAGAGAAATTGGTTATAATATTGTGGAAGATATGAAAAAGATTGAATCCGATATCACTCTACATGAGCCAACTCAGATCATATAACAAAGAGACTTACTCTTGATATCCTTATCCAAGAAGCCTAGGAAGTCCCCTAAGAGTGATAGTACAAATGTAACTATGCAAATAACTAAAGTAGAGTCCCCACCCTTCTTGCTTATAGTTAGGATATTTGGAAAGAAAGTCCATAATTATCTTTTATATTCTATAGCCTCATCTAATATCATGCCTATTTAGATATGTGAATAACTTGGGTTAACACCAATCAAGTCTGATAGGGTGGTTACTCAATTGGATAAATCCAGAATCAAGGTCATTAGGGAACTATTAAATGTGCATATGCAACTAGCTAGTGAACCCAAGGTTTAACAATTCATTGACATACAAGTGGTGGATATTCCTAATGCTTATGGATTGCTCTTGAGTAGAGAATGGACTAAGGCCTTAAATGGTTACATGTCTACTGATTTCTCACACTTGTGGCTACCTTGGAAAGGTATGCCAAATCAGATAAGAGTAGATAGAGAACCCATAATGAAACATATGATAAAAAATACAATATTTTCAATAAAAAGATAAACTTCCTAGATTCTAATCTAGGAGTTTTCACTTTAAAACTATAAAATAACCTAGTTTTAAGATTTTTCCTCTAATGCCTGACCTATGGAAGTTATATGTTGATGGTGCCAAATAAAAATTACGATCAGGGGCTAGTATTTTATTGATAAACCGTGTGGAAAAATAATACCATGAATCATATAGGTTACAATTCCCCTACACCAATAATTTGGTTGAGTATGAGGCTCTCATCCTAAGATTATAACTTACCATCAAACATAAAGTTAAGGAACTAATTATTGATGAGATTTTGAACTTGTAGTTAATCAAGTAAGGATCAAGTACTAGTGCAATTTATCTTACCTTAAGAAGTACAAATTTAGAGTTTGGGACTTGGTGGAATCCTATGATGCCTTCAATATCTTATTTATTCGCAAGGAAGAAAACAAAGTTACTGATGAGCTTGCATCTATTGTAGCTAACCACATACCCAATCATCATTCTTAGAACCTTAGTATTGAGCTAGTACCATTTCCCTCAGTCCATGACAACATAAATCACTTCCAAGTTTGCAATTATGATCAACAAATTATAGAATTCTTGACTAATTTTGGGGCTTTTGAAGCTCAAAATATAGATGAAGTTGGTGAAATATCTCTTGAAGGGGAGCTTGATGGTAAAATAATCCAACTAAATGACAATAATATACCTAAAGGGATGATCTCATTATAAATTCTATTTGATCATGAAAATATTTTTGAAGCACCCAAGCAACCCAAGATATTTGGTAAAGACTATCATGTAATGAACCTTGGTCCACATGATCAGCCCCAAATAGTGAATATTGAGAAGGCTTGCACTAAAATGGAAAATGGAAAAGTGAGAGAGATGTTTAAAAAATATAAAGATATAATTTCTTGGTCTTATGAAGATCTAAAATTATTTGACCCAAGGGTTATTATTGATACTATACCTCTCAAAGAGGGTTGAAAACCATTCAGGCAAAAGCAAAGACTAGTTAATCATGTTTTAAAAACCATGATCTTAAAGAAGGTTAAAAAATTGTTGTACACAAGGATCTTGTTTCCCATTAGGCATTCCACTTATGTTGCAAACCTAGTCCTAGTAAGAAAAAAGAATGGGGAAATAAGATTATGCATAGAATTTAGAAATCTGAATAGAACATCTAAAAAAGATAATTACTCCTTGCCTTCTCTTGACCAAGTTATCCAATTTTTTTAAGGATCTACCATGATGTCCATTTTGGATGGATTTTATGGATATAACTAAGTGCTTATTGCTCTAGAAGATAGGGTGAAAACAACTTTTACTGCTAAATGGGGAACATATGCTTACAAGAGAATTCCTTTTGGATTAATTAATGCAAGGGAAACTTTTTAGAGGGCCATGGACCATGCTTTCCAAGGTCTAGTGGGAAAATGCATCATCATATATATGGATGATCTCATAGTATTATCTAATAATAGAGAAGACAATTTCATGCATTTGAGGCAAGTATTTGATAAATTTAGGAAATATGGTATATTTCTTAACCCCAAGAAAATCATGTTTTGTGTCACTGAAGGAAAATATTTAGGGCATGTCATTACTAAATATGGTATCTCTATAGATCCTAGTAGAGTAGAGGCCATTTCTAAAATTGGGCTACCTAATAGTCATTAAGAACTAAAGTCATTATTTGGCAAGATTAACTTCATAAGGAAGTTAATTTCAAGATTTATTGAGATTTTCAGAGCTTGAAATGGTATGCTTAAGAAAGATGCTAAAATTTCTTGGAATGAAGAATCTAAGAAAGCATTTGATGACATTACAAGAGCAATCAGTCATGTCCTAGTCTTGATAAGTCTTGACTTTTTAAAGGATGTTTTATTATATTCATTTGATTTTGACCACATTATTGCTGCTATCTTAGCTCAAAAGGTTGATGGGAATGACCACCCTATATCCTTCATGAGAAAAAAGTTCAAAAATGTAGAGGTAAACTATTACATCATTGATAAGTAAGCCTATGCCTTGGTAAAGGTAGTAAAAAAATTTAGACATTACCTCCTTATAAACAAGGTACATGTTATTTTACCCAACCCAACCACAAAGCTTATGTTGAGTCAGAATGAGCTTAGTGAAAGAAGAGGCAAGTGGATGGTAATCCTATAATAATATGATAAAGAGATGAAAATTGCCAAATTAGTGAAATGTTTAGGCCTAGTTAAGATGATTGCCAATATTGATCCCAAGATCCATGTCATCCAATTAGATTAATAGAACTTCCAATCCAATGAAAGGTATGACTATTTAATACATCTTATTATCAAAGGTAGTTGTCCTCCATAACTCTTCAAAGAATAGAGGAGAGCTTTGCAGCTCAAATCATCCCATTACCTCATCAAAGATGGAGTCCTTCATAGGAAAAACTTTAGAGGGATCTAATTAAGATATGTGTCTAAAGAGGAGGCCTCTCAAATCATGTTTAATTTCTATGAAAAGTTGGGTAGTGGAATCCTTCAGGGAGAACCACAACCCACAAGATTCTCAGGGCTAGATATTATTGGCCCACCCTTTTCAAATATGCATATTAACATGTGAGGGAGTGTCATTCCTACCAAATATTTAACATAAAAGAATCAAAGGCAACCATGCCTTTGCAACCAGTGTTATTAAACAAACCTTTTGTACAGTGGGGTTTGGACTGCATAAGAGTGATTAATCCAAATTATTTTGAAGGTCACAAAAATGTCCTAAATACTATATACTATTTCACTAGGTGGACTAAGGAATAACCACTAAGTAATGCAAAATAAAAGAGGTGATTAATTTCTTAGAAGAAAATATTTGCACTAGATTTGGAACCCTAATTTCCTTAGTTTATGACAATGGATCTGCATTCATATCTATTGAAATGACCAAATGGGCTTATGATAATGGAATATCTTTTAAGTTTGCCTCTAATCATTATCCCCAAGGAAATTTATTTTATGAATCCACAAACAAGAATCTAATGAAGGCCATTAAGAAGTCAGTAATAGATAAACCTAAAACATGGCATGAACTCCTTAAATATGTTTATGTGTTGATAGGATAAGGATCAAGTAAGCACTCAAAACCTCACCATTTATATTGGTATATGATCAAAATCATATCTTTCCCATCACCTTAAAGTTCCATATGTTCACATTCATGAAAGAATATATGGAGGAAATCCAAGACCTTGCTAACTCTAGGTTATTGGACATCAATCAGATGGAATATACTAGAGAAAAGGCATTTGTAGACTTTAGTAAGCATCAAACAAATGTGAAAATATGGATTGAGAAGAGGTCCAAGGTAAAAGTGTTTAGATAATGAGACCTAGTCCTTCTTTGGATAAAGCATCAGAGCCTAAAGGTAAACATGGTAATTTCACACCATTGTGGATTGGCCCTTAACAAATAATAGAGACCTTTGACAATTACACTTTCAAATTGAAAGATCTTCAAGGGGCAGAGTTTACATTAACCACCAATGGTAAATACATTAAGCATATTTTTTTTTCTTCACCAAGGGTCTTCATGGAGTAAATATATAAAATTGTTAAGCTTAGAGTAGGTAGACTAGCTAGTTTCCTTCTTTCTTTGTTTTTTCTTGTTGGGCTTGTATATATTTGATTGTGTTTGCTTGTCTTTTTATTCTTATTTATTTGTTTGTGTTTAATATTTTTTAGTTGGTGATGTTCCTTGGTTTTAGTAAATCCTATGGATTTTCTTTGTTTATAATTTATCAAAAGTTTAATAATATCGAGTGAGGTTATGAATCCTACACAAGAGGGCCTAAGGTTGTAATATTGTATTATGTATAGTTTAGGAACTTTTAAAAACTCACACATAAATTAGTTACCCAAAAATAATTCAAAAAACATTACTTAAGGATAAATCCTTGTTGTAATAAGGATCATGTATGTGGAAGGAGAGTTCAAAATTTAAAGCATAAACATGCTTACACTTAAAACACATCCTTATCTGGGATTAAAATTTCAACTAAAGGAGAGTATCCTAAGGCTAGGACACTTGACCAAATACTTAAAATTGGCTATCCTAGATCCCAAACTTTGTTTAGAAAATAAGGATACTTGACGCTAAATCAAAATAGGTGAGTGCCTAAGGTAATTTAGGCAACCTCCATTAGGGCTATGAACATCTAGTTAGTAGTGGAGCAAGGCCATGAGTGGAGATAAAGGTATCTATGTCAGGGATATGAATGCCTAGCTAGTTGTAGAGAAATGCCCAAGCCTCCCCTAAATTAAGAGAAATTATTCCTAAGAGAATATTTAAATATGCTCAAAGTCAATGTAATAGCCAAAAGGATATGAAGCTAGACATTATTTCCTGAAGTCTCATGGTAAACAGTAAGTGGAATCAACCCACACACACAACATGTTTAGGTTTTGGCCTAAGGATTTGAATTTTATGCATTTGAACCTTTTTAAACATTGAATTGGCCTAAATAATTATATATAAATCCAAGGAGATAAATGATTTATGTGTTGGTCTAAATCAAATTTTATAGGTTCTAACATATTTATTTGTTTCCTCTGTGAGTCACCATTGGTGTTGGGACCAACATCCCCCTTTTTCCACTTTGCAATTGGGGACCCTTGTAAGCATTTTATAATCTCTGAATTCTACTCTAGTTTTACATATGGTTACTCTTGTTAAAATCTAAAGATCATCTCCCTAAAAAGGGATGATTCTTTATGAGTTTTAATTATGCTTTATAAACTAACCTTGCTAGTAATTATATTTGGATGACTAAGCATAAGTTTCATGGAAGAAGACAGGGCTCATGAATAAGAAACCCTCAGAGTTCAAATTAAAATTTGGTGTGAGATAAATAATTGAGAACAAATTAATAAAATGATTGATGAAAATTATACATTAGTTTTTAAACATTGCCCAAGCCTTTTTCTATCGATTTTTTCGAATTCTTGCATATTTTTCTATGGATTTAAATGGCTCATTTTGTAAAGTTATTTCAAAATTTTACCTAAAATGGGATAAAATATTAATACTAATGTGTTAGTGATTAGTCTTGTACTTATCCTTAATGGTTTACCCCAAGTATTCATATTTGTGGGTTTAATGATTATCTTCCGTGATCTTTACATATCTAACAATGATCACTTTCTTGTCAATCTCCATCCAATGATGTATTGAGCCCAAAGACTTTTCAAAGGATTTATGATCTTGACATGTGGCAAATTTATGCCCTAATAAGCATGTATTTAATGGTCTTATCCCATCAATGATTCAATTATGATCACTTGCTCAATGATCTCCATCCAATGATGCGTCGAGCCTGAAGGCTATTTAAAGACATTGCGAGCTCAACACATGACATAACCATGAACTTAATGATCAAGGGACCAATGAAATATAAGGGCTTAGATTTAGGTTTTTAGATTGAAATAAATAGGAATTTAAAATCTATTGGCTATTACCTAAGGTGAAAAGTATGAATTTTTTTGCAAAAGATATAGAGCTAGGTCACTTGGACTCCATGTAAGCCTAGAAAATCTAAATCAAATGATTTCCTTATCTTGAAATCAAAAAGAGACATGGGAGAGAGTCCCATAAAATCTAAATCATGTATAGAGTTAAGGCCTAGATATTTTTCCATTAAATCTTAGGGTAATACCCAAACTATCCGTAAAAGGAGGTCCAAGTTAGTTCAATTAGAAATAACATAACCATGATAAGCATGATTGAATCTCAAGAGGTAGGTGCTTGTGTAAAAGCCTTAGAGACCATGACAAAGTTATTTAATACCATTAATGGTGGTAGGTAGGCAATAATTGAAGATGGAAGTATAACTTTATCTAACTTTAGATAGTGAAGGGAGGATCATCAAAGACATAGATCTAGACCTAATAGCCTTAAACATGCATACAATCAAGAATTGGTCCAATTTATTCATCCTTGTGGAGGAATTTCATCCAATTTCTAAGTAATAAAATAGTAATGCCTATGTTCATCAAAGATACAATGACCTAGTCTCAATTCAGCTAGCAGGCCTCCACCATGTTGTAGTCAAACCAGAGGTAATGCATCATATTGACCTCCCTAGTCCCATTTTCATTGATTACAAGATAGATAAATAATGGATAATTAAATATGGAAGCAATAATAATGTTGATGAATCACCCCTATGGTCTTTGAAACACTATTATAAGCTCCCCTTACCTCATGTTGATCTCCCATCCTTGAGAGAGTGGGCAAATGCCCAAGACCTAGATTCAATCCTTTCACCTTGGCTGATCTAAGGATCCCATATTTTTAGGTCCCTTAATGGTGAGATTCCTATTTTTGAATTTAGGTAAGGTGTTAGGATATCTATGACCTTACTGAATCAATCCATTGGTGCCCCATCCACTTCTTATGTAAGCAAGGTTTGGGTAACTTATATTCACTACATGTTGGAACATAACTTAACCCCTCCCATTGGAGACCTAATAAGCTTTGGCTTGGACAAATAATTCATAACCATCAAGAAAAGGATCTCTAAATAATTTATTATGATGTCCTATCTCTTGGATTCACTCTTGGCCTTTGTAGCCTTCCCTGTCATCCAAAATTGGTCCCCTAATGGTCGAACCACTATTTCTCATCACTACTCTAAATTGCATATATTAAAATATAAGAACCACATGCAATTTATCTATGCTGGTGTTTTCCCATCTATCTATGAATTAATCACTGGTCTCCCTATGCCAAGACTCCACCCTCTAATCAAAAGGCAAATAGAAGCCATGGGGGATATTTGGTTCTATTTAGATTGCACTATGATAAGAATATAAGGAATCATGATCCAACCCTACCAATTGCCAATTAATCTCCATAGTAAGATTTTAGAACAATATATTTCCTATTAAATCATCCATGGTGTTGAAGGGACAAGAAATAAAAATAAGAATGCTCAAGTCCACCCCTATCCACTAGATATTGGTAGAATTATGATCAAGGATTAGAAGCAACTAGAAATTGTGATCATCCATAGAAATTATTTTGATTTCTAGATAGATAACCTTAAGATGTGGAACCTTGATAATAGAGTGACCAACCACATCTAAGATAAAAATTTCCAAAAGATTGAATGTAAACATCAACCAGGCATAGGAGATGGTATCTATACAAGGGTAAAAAACTATGAAGAGGTCCTATCTAGGATCAAAGGCTACAATATCTAATTGGAGCATAGACTAGTCAAAGATAATTAATCCTTAAGAGAGAGATGTAAATTGAATCCCTTGCATTATCACTTGTTTCTAGGATCATCTAAGACATCTCATCAAGAATCACCTATTGGAGGATAATGTTCTGACCCTCAATGAGTAGAATTGACAAAGCAATCCCAAGTTAGGAAACCTAAGGTTATAAAAGGAAAGGTTAAAGTTTTGGTTAAAGAGATAAAGATAGAACCTAGCCCTAGCAAGGGTACTCAATCCCACACATCCCCATAGAGGCCTCCTTCCCCAATGGAAATCATTATTATGATTGTCCTGGAGGTAGGAGAAATAGTGGATAGTGCCCTTATTGACATTGCAGCTATCTATGATTATGATAAGGAGGATGATCCATCTAATATAAAAAGCAAGGATTTGACCCCACTAAATGAGGAAATAGAAAATTATAATTGGCCTTGGTTCCCTTATCACCCAAAAAGGGGCCCAAGTTAACCTTCACTCACCCTACCAGTGAAGTTAACCTCTTCAGTGATGAGAACCTTATTTATGGACAAGACATTCTTGATTGGTTTGGTTATGGGAAATTACAAAAAATCCCATCTCTCTCTCCATCATTATCCTTAACATGTGTTGGCATAGATATGCAGAATAATGTCAAGCCATAGATCTAGGGCATTGTAAAATGACTAGCAGAGAGAAGGATCCAAATCTTTCATAACAAAGAGAGCTAGGGGATTAACACCCCAAGCAGATTTGGGAGTTCAAATGTGGAAGTTATTGAGCAACCATAATTTAATGATTCTAACAAAAATTTCTAATTAAATCTAGACACATCAGGTTTTGAGAGAATAGTGACAAACAAGGCCACCATTGGCGCTAAGGAGTTCACCTTTCAAAAGGTGGAACCTTTTGTGGGCTTAACTCTTATTCAAGGATAGGAAACAAAAGAGCATCCCATCCATCAAGAGGATGTGGCCAATTTAGTGCTGGCATAATCATCAATGACCATGGCTAGAATCCAAGGAATGAAATAAAGGATCACCAACTTAGAGAAAGAAAAGTAATATTTAGAAGCCCAAGCCCTACTTTCAATCCCTAAAGAGATAGTAGCATTACTAAACAAGTGCTTATTTGACACTTTTGAAGGGTTAAAGGCCTTGAAATCCATATCAGTTATCTTAGATCATAAAATTAAGAAGGAAAAAACATTAATTACTCAATGGAAAATCTCTAGAGATTAGGCAATTGAATTGATCAATATAAATAACACTAAGCAAGTCTAAGGCATCAAAATCATCAAGTCAAAAAACTTGCATGCGCTCTTAGGAGTCATGAAAGACATGATATTGGACTTGAGTAGCTGGTGTGACAATGTCATCATATTTTTGGAGGAGGAAAAAATATTAAAAGAAAGGATAGAGGATATCTTGAAGGACCTATTGGGAAGACCATCCAGGACCAATGTCATATGCCTAATGGAAGATGACGAGTTCAAAAAAAGGGTTAGTCAACACATTAAAAGCATCAAAGACAACTAAGGCCAAGATACCAAGGATAATATAAAGGTCCTTGGTATCATCATGACATCCAAAAGATAGATTATAGAATCCCAAGACATTTAGGAACTCAAGACCAAGAATGACAAGGAATTTGACACATTGGCAAATTGACAAGAGGATTGTTTGATGAAGCCTACCATAGATTTTAAGCTCATCAATGAAAAATAAACTAAGGTAAATAACATCCTTAGATATTAACCCAAGGTCCCTACCAGTGTAGCATAAAATAATATTATTTTTGTAAAATATAAGCTAGTTTGTTAGCATATACCTATTCTTATGATAATTGACATGAAAGCCTCTCACATTGTGTCTTTATATTAAGGACAATTGTCCTTATCCTGTATGTGGATATTTTGAGAAGTTTAATATGTGAACTACCTATGTTTCCTATAAATATGCAAGTATTACCATTTTTTAAGGGAGATAATTTTTTGAGCAATTGTATACCAGGAGCATTTAATATAACTAAGGAACTCTGAGAAGATTATATATAATTTGTTAAATGTCAATGATGTCTCTCAATTTCATATTGTCATCTTGAATTTGAATGATTCTCTATATTTTGAGTCACATTCTCTATCATAGGGTTGTTGATTTGTGCTAATTATAGATTAAATGTAAATATCTCAATTAATTCATTTTATTTTTCTCTACATTTGGATGTGCTTAGGCTATTCAGACCATAGTAGCAAACATTTAAAGTAAACTTGGTTCTTACTTATTGTTTATACATTTCCTCTAAATTTCACCTGATTTGTGATGTAATTGAGTTCATGCTATTTTATATCATAAATTGGTTCATGTGTGCTCAAATTAATTAAAATTTTATCATAATATTTGAGATGAAAATTTGCAATCACACTTTTTCCCTTTTTTGCTTTACCCTTCCTTTTTCACCTTTTTAATCAAAATTCATCTAGTTGAAATATATTTGTTAATATCCATTTAGATTAATCTACCCCCTTAAAATATCACAAAAATTTAGACCCTAGTGGCCCCTAACCACTAAACTTAATTAAATATTGTTGACAATTCTCATAATCTACTTCTATTCCACCACAAACATCACCAAATTGTCACAAACTGCAACTCATGCCTTGGATTTTTCAAATCCTAAAAAGAGAAGTGTTAATAAACACTTAAGAGTGCATGTGGTATATTTAGAAGCATAAACAAAAGGAAGCACTCTATATTTCAATCTACTTAGGCTAGCCATGCCCCGTGCCAAATAACTACTAGTTTTTGAATTTCAAATCATTATTTTGGGTCTTCCCACATAATTCATAAGGTCAAATAAATTAAATTATAAAAAGGTTAAATTATAAATACACATCAAGTGTTACTCATTTCTTTTACTTTAAATTAAAATATACCAATCTTACACACCATTTTACATTGATAAAGTCTGACCTATTTTTCCCAAATTTAAGATCATTTACAAAGAGCAACCATAAACTAGTTTGAGAGAATTAAAAAAAGAGACATCATTATCAAGTATCAAATCCATTTTATAGGTGCATACATATATTCAAAGGATAATAGTTTCAAATTCACCCAATGTGGGATAACTACATGGTATTAATTTTCTTCTATAGAGTACTACATAAGTAGGCAAGAGTTAATCATCAATGGGGTAATTAAGGTTATCTCAACCCATTACACTCCCCTCTCTTTATAAATTTTCAAAATATCAAATTTACTTTAGGGTTTGAAATAAAATATAATATAAAAAATGATTTATATGTGGTATAATTAAAAGTATGACATCTCAAATTGCTTAGTATACATAGGCATAGTAGGTGTACTGATCAAATTTTTGTCATAGTCAACTAAGATAATTCCATGGTCAATCTATTAGAGCAACTTAAGTTTTTGTCCATCTAAAGTGGTCTTATCAAATAATATTCCCTAATTTTTTGCTTGGGTTGTCATTCTTATAATTATATTTATTTGTATATTTTTCTATCAGTCAATCAATATAGTCAACTTGGATGAGTCTGTAGTCAGTAAACAAGAATGGCCTACACTATAGTACACTTAAAATAGACTTGTGTAGAAGAATATTTTTATTATTTTTAATAATTATAATCATGCATTGTCACCTCTCTTACTTGTTTCCATTTTTATACATCTATAACATTCAACAAAAATATGTGCAAAGTGAATATATCTCTTAATTCTTCTAAAAATATTAATTTACCATATTTAGAAAATTTTGAAAATCAAAATTTTTGATCATTTTAGATATTTATACCTATGATATTATCTATTTTTACACTTATAATTACACAATAATCTATGGTTTTATCAAAAATAGGGTGAAATACTTTCTTTTATTTCTTAGCATCATGCAAGTGTCATGTTTAGGTTGATAAGGCTCGATTTTTCTTAAGATATTTTATTGTATTTTATCTTGTTATAAGGCTTAATCCATTAAATTAAGACTGAATAATAAAAAATAATTACAATCCAATAGTCAAAATAATTTTAAATAGGTGGAAGAGCTTTTCTTTTATCATATTATTCTTATCTTTATTGACTAAGGATTTCCAAGGTTTTATGAATTTAGTGGTAGTCTCTTTCCCTACTTGGTCATAATTGATGATTTTTATTATTTATTATTAATTAAGTTTTAACATTTTAATTCTTAGACCAATGTTTTAAGTAAGTCTTATACACTAGTTATATATCAAGACATGAGTTGATTGTACCATTCAAAAACATCACTCTTTATGGTTTTAAATAATATCTTTTTATCAACAGAGGTATTGAGTTTAATATAATCCATGTATAGATTTATAATGGACTTTATATCAAAATTAATTTTTATAGGTCCATTTTCCTAGACAGTAATATTAATTACACTAATGTTAATTTTAGAAATTTGAGGCACTAAGGGTTCATTTTGAAGATGTTGTATAAATTTATTGTGAACATAATATTTTATAATGAGATTCCCAAGATGATATAGAAGTAGGAGTGAGGGGAATTATGTTTATTACTACTCACTAAACATATTGAGGATTTGATTTAATTTTTATAAGCTAGTTGTGTATTTTTAACACTTCAATGTTTTTGGAAGTTGACATGTTAGACATTTAGTTTATGACCTATAACATTACTTGTGTTGGATTGGTTGAATTAGAATATTGAGTGTTATTTTGAGAAGCACTAGATTTGAAATTATATTGGTGTTGATATGGTAAATTTGGGTAGGACCACCAATGCTAAGGCCCACCATGCTAGTTTCTAAACTACGAATGTTAGATGGAGAAGGGTAGAGAGGATGCCAAGAGTTTAAATTTACCAAGTCCTCTCAAAAAACTATGCATAATAAAATAAATAATACGTATAAAAGGTTTCATCATGATGTGATAAATAATTGTATGACCATTAAAACTATTATTTGGATGATATTTGAGAATTTTAATCAATTCATTGGTATAATATGTGACATCTTCCTTTTCACCCTTTGATTGGTGAGCTTCCAGTATTATGGTTTTCCTAGGGTTATTTAGAATTTTGTATGGATAATAGTTTTTGGTTCTAGTGGAAGTGATGATTCACCTATTAGAAGGGTGATCTTGAGAAATATAAAATTTTAAAATAGTTAGAATTTGAGAATCCTTATGGGTATTTATCAACTCCATAACAATAGGATTGTTGGTATAGAATCTTTGAAAATATATGTTTGTTTTCTCCCTAGATTTATGAAAATGGTGATGAATATTGGAAAAAACATAAATCCTCTACAAGGATTTGCAGAATGTGAATTTGAAAAAATATATTTTTAAAGGGAATAAGAAGTGAAATATGTAAATGTAATGATAATCCAACTAGCAGGGGGTACTATTCATGTTGTGTTCTCCATGATATATATATAAGATACGATGATAAAGGTAAAAATCATATTTATGTTTATATATTGAGATATAGGTAGAATAAAAAAATAGGCACCTCATACATTAAAATATGGTGACATAACCAAGGGGTGAAAATAGATGTATATATATCTAAAATTAATCCACAATCAATATTTATGGTATATGGTGTTAAATCCTAAGCCTAAGCTATGGGATATGTTATTTATCTAGGTCCCAAAAATGTATTTTTGATGTAATTAAAATACTATAAAATCTGTATCATTGATGTGATAATAAAATGACATGCATGGAAATTAGAAAAAATTAAAACCTAGATCTAAGATAGCAAGTAAACTAAACTAAACAATATATAGATTCCAAATAGTTTATTGTATTTACATTCTATGCAAATGTGACCTAGACAAGGCCCTAAACTATTATTATATAATCAATCCTAAGCACCCTATAATATGTTAACTTTTGGAATAAAGGAAACCAAGGAAAGTATAGTGACAACAACATAAATACTACTCTAATAGTAATCACTAAATATAAATTTAACATATAAATAAAAGGAAAGAAATTATAAAATAGAGATATTTATCTTGGGTTGACTTTTTGGTGCATTAACTTATCCCTTAGCTCTAGTGTCAATTTTTAAGATATGTTGTAGGTAAAGACCTTGAAACTTAGTAATGAATACCTAAATTTACTTTGTTGGGTACTCCAAATACTAAGGGTAAACTCATTGGTTCAACTTATTCCTATTACGCTTTAATTTCATTAAGAAAGACTTGACCTCCACAATAATAAGCCTGTATCCAATATTTATTTTTTTTACTAATTAAGGACATAAATACAAGCATTAGAAAATGATATGAGTGTTATGCTTCTTGGAAATTATATTTATGACCCCTATATATGTGGATATATTATTTATCTAGGTCCCAAAAATGTATCTTTGATGTAATTAAAATACTATAAAAATCGGTATCATTGATATGATAATAAAATGACATGCATGGAAATGAGAAAAAACTAAAACCTAGATCCAAGATAGAAAGTAAACTAAACTAAACAATATACATTTTCACTGTAAGGTGATGGCGTCAATCTAGATCAATACATTATAATTTTATCAACCAATACAATACTATATTTTTCATTATCATATAGTAAATAATACACAAAAGATCAATAATATATAAAAAAATTTAAAGACACTAAATAGATAAACAATAAGGAATCAATAATATCATTAGCACCATAAACAACAATATCAGTAGTGTTGATATAGTAAAAAATATAAGGAGGTTACACGACTTATTAGAAGGAGATGGAAAAGGAAAATGAGAAAGAGACTTAGTGGAGGATAGGATAATATTCATGTAGATATGAATAGATATAATGAAAACATTTATCTCAAACCACTGTGATTAGAATCCATTCCTTTCTCAATTTAATCATTAGGATGTAACCTTAGGGATATTGATGTACCTAAGAGTTCTACAAGAGAGATCACTAGTATAAGATAAATATAAAAAATACTGGTGTGTACATGATGGACATAAAATTTTCATATGATACATGAGCATACATGTGTGTGACATGATTTACACCAAGGGTCAAGATTTTTAAAAAAGTGGAATTCATAGACTAGGGAAATATTTGTATACTTATTATGATATTTATATTTATATATGTCCATTGATCATAGTAGACAATTACATATTTATTTCTCTTTATTATACTTCCTAGAGTAATATTTCCTATGTATATATTGTTTTTATATTCTATATGATGACATTGATTGATTGTGTAGATTAACATTACTTTCTTTACACATGCTAGATATGGATGATTATGAGATTAATTGATAATTTATGTGTGTTATATTGATTATTCTATTGGTGCATTAAATATGTCTTGTCCCATTATGTTTAGTTGTGTCACATGATCCTTTGGTCCTATTTTTGGCCATGTCATGTATGTTTCATGTTAGGTTCATGTCATGTATTATATTACTATTTACTTATTGATCATGATAGTGTGATTATGTGACTCTACATTTGCATGGTTACATATATCAATTTTTATATGTTTTTAGTGTAATGATTTAAATCATGAATATTGATATTGTGTGATTCTATGATCGATATCATGCATATACTATTATTCATATTATTTAATGTTTATTTGATATATCTACCATAAATTAGCACATTTATTCTCTTTCCTTTAATTTCATGTGTCATACATTCTTAAATGATTAAATTATTTCAATGATTACATATCTTATCATGTTGATATACATACTTTAAATGATTATAGTTTTTTTATATAGATGATGATGTGTATAACTTTTTTATTTTGAGATGAGTTATTTGTAGGCATAATCCCTCATATCAAAAGGGGACATACATTTGGAAATGTTTTATAGATTCATGTCATGATGGATAGATAAATCACATTATGGGATAGATAATGTAATCCAAATGTGTAACATTCAAAAAATTGAGACATACTTTATCTGAATTTAAGGAAAATTTTAGGTATTGTATGACATTATGACATATATATGATGGAGGTATATATCAATCTATGGTATGGATGTATCATAGTAGGGCATAGAATTTTTTCATGGAAACACTTTTCAACCTTATATTTTGTGGACAATTGGGGAGTAGTGGTACTATATAAACATTTTAGATCTATAATCTATCTACATTGGTTGATACGTTTACATAAAATATTGTTTTAGGTTTCCACTTTTACATACAAACCTATTTCAGTGTTCTAATTTTACATACAAACTTGGTTTTAAAACATTTTATAAAACTTATATATTCTCTTAGTATAAAATACCATAGATTTATAAAATAATATTTCATGTAATAATATAAAAAACAAAGGTAGATATAAGTAAAAGAGATACATAATAAACAATTGGAAAAATAAGAGATATGCATTATGAAATATTCTTACCCTTAGTGCCATGGCTAAGAGGCCAAGGGTTTCACATTTAGATCTTAAAATCTTTTCCTCCATGTTTTACATCTTCATTATTTTATAAACCAAGATGGTTTTTTTATTTCTTCAAGATAGTCTTCTACAAGCTACTTTTGACTTATTTTTACATGAAACATATATAATGGTTTTTATTCATGTTCAAAAATTACATAATGCAAAGTATATTAAAATATAACTAAACTATACATATGCTTACTATTATCCAAAATGTAATGTTAGGAGCTTGGATAGAAACAGGTGATGTTTTAGTTGGTAAGTTAATGATTGAAATAGAATAAGACTCACTATTAAATAATCCATAAGAAATATTATTGTAAGCTTTATTTGATATTAAGGCACCACCCACTAGAAAAGAAAATTGTTTTCAAGTCCCTAAAAGTGTAAGAGGTTGAGTATCAATGTAAGATGTATCCAGGAAGTGTCTCATATTAAACACTTATTTATAAGGCCATATATATTCAAATTTTTACCACTATGCTCCATCAAGATGCATGATACCTACTAAATCCCAACTAATATCATTTTCATTTTCCAAATGCCTAGTGTACAACCATCGTATGCATTTACAATTTTACAAAATGAAAATACATTTTTATTTTATATCTTATGTTACATATGCCATTCATGAAATAAAAAATACTTCACTAAAATTTCCCTTATATGAGTGCTAAAATTTTTAGTCACCCATATGCATAATTAATTATAAAAGGCTTCATAATAAGTTTCTCAACAAATAAGCTTTAGTAGACATATTTTAATTTAATATACATTACAAGAAAATGAACCTTATTACCATGTAACAAGGGAATTAGCTACTTACTTGGACAAAAGACTCTACACCTACAATTATGAAATCCATGGCCATGTGCCATAAGCATGGCCTACCTCACCATCTACCTACTACACAAACATTTATGGTTTTTATTATTTGGTATGTGTGTTCTACATGAGTACATTATACATGACTTGTGTCCCTAACACCATTCATAATAGGATAAATTCATGTCTATAGGGAAGCTCCTAATTTTTAACTTGCATTATTCTTGATTTTAGTTTCTAAAAAACACCTCATTATGTTTCTAATTTTTGATGCCAAACTCCATAAGAATTATTAAAATTTATGTTACACCTAGTGCCAAAAATGCATCTTCTCTTTCCTTCAAAAATATATCAGTAGAATTTAACTCACCTGGACTATAGGAATAAGGTTTGGAATAATATCATCATAAAATACAATATAAAACACATCAATACCCAAAGCATTAAACTTTCTCAAATTTGATAAATTGATAATATCATATTCCTCATCTTCTTCTATAGTTTTATTTTCCCCATGAGATCATGAACTATGAGATATAAGTTTACAATCATGATCCCTATTAAGAATAGTTTCAAATATATATGAATCAACTAATACCACATCATCATCTTCATACACCATGTTTGAAAAAATAGCTAAAATAAAAGGTGGTATAAATTCCCATAGTATTTATAGAGTAATATGAGCTTCAAAAAATTAGATCTAGAAATCATATGATTTGAGACAAACATATTCATCATCTTGATTTTCTTGCAACATATATCTAAATACATTTCTCATGTGAGATTTTAGGAAATAGAGTTGAACTTCAAGTAGTTGAACCACTACAACACATACTAATTTTGTCACTTCAGTTTTAGATCAGGATCAAGATTATGTGTCCCTTAGAGATGATGAACAATGGATAACAACAATGTTATACAAATAAACACAATAAATTGATTGACATATGTAAGTATTAGACTCATAATTGAAACATGAGGTGACTAAAAAAATGAACATTTATCAACTATCAAGACACATTCCATGCCCACCCTTGACCTAAATCAGCCTAGGTTTGATTCACTAGTATCCACTCCAAATGTTATTAGAAAATATGTCATCCAACTTGCATATTTTATTAGTATAAAATAACATAGATTCACAACATATTATTTAATTTGGTAAACTAAATAATAGAGGTAGCTATAAATAAAAGAGATACACAACACATAATAAAAAATAAGATATCTTCATTATAAAAGCTTATTAAACTCAATGACATGGTGTGAGAATCCATGGGTTGCACATTATAAATTGTACAAGCTTGCCCTCCATGCTTTACATATTCATTGTTTTAAAAAACAAGATAGATTTTCAACTTCTACAACATATTCCTCTTAAAATTACTTTTATAATTCATTTTACATGACACCAATACAATGGTTTATCTCCTTTTTCACAAATTACATAATGCAGTGTTATATTAAAATCTAACTAGACTATGCATGTGATAATAAAGGTTCCATAAGATAATTATCATGATATTATGGGAAAATTAGTTGAGGTTTATACATTTCCCAACTTATGTGACTCTTTCTCTAATATTATTTTAGATATTTACACTCAATAACTTGGTGTTTCATTGGTTGCATCTCCTTGGGGAATGATTGGCCCAGGGTATCCTTAAAATGAAGTCAATGAGTGGTAGTTTGGTTCACATACCCTTATCTATATTCATTTATTGTATTTTTAATTTCATGTGATTCAGTGATATATGTTATTTAATATTTTTTTTCATGAGAGGAAATTAATTTATACTTTTTTTTTAATATGTTTCACATGGAGAAAAGTGGAAACTCAATGCATAATTGTAAAAGCTAAGTGTGGTTATCTTAGGTTATAAGTTTCTTCTTTTCTCCTTTTAATTTATAATTTTAATACTATATTCAAATGGGGTAATTTATAGAGACATAAATCTGGTTTTAGACACTTTGGTAACATTATCCTTAACACACTTTGACATACTTGGACATTACATACACATATGAATCTTATGTACACTTTCCCTCTATCTGTCTACCCACTTGTTGTCTTGATCAAATATATTAGTCACATATAATTATTCAATTAAAACATAGTCTATAAAATAACCCTTTTAAATCTCAAACATACATTTTTCATATCTAAAATCATATATTTACACTCCCAAGATAATATTAATAATGGATGGATGGTTGTAGATACCAAAATAGTTTTCATCTATGTGTAATATTTAGGAACACTTAATAGATTTTGTTTCATACTTGGAATTATCCATTACATGATATGAGACAAATTTCATGGTTTGGTCATAGTGGGAAAATTACAAATACTCTCTTATAAATACAAATCAATCCTAAGGTTATCACTCACTTAGATATTATGTTGGAAAACCCTGATGAACTTGATAAATACAATACCACTCTATTAAGACAATCAAAAATCCATTTTTATTTGAAAACCCCTCAAAGGATAAATATTAGATCCAAGTATTAAAAAAACACGAAATTAAAATTTGCACAGTGACAATTATTAAAATTTAAACATTGCATTACATTCTATATTTATCATGGTGTTTCACACACATAAATATATGGGAGAAATATGTTTATGTTTAGCATTCTCTACAGTATGAATGTAGTAAATTTTCAACCATAAACCCAAAATACTAAACACTTTTTTGGGGGGTATCCTTTGTTTTAAATAAAAACTAGGGTTTTAGACAAAAAGAGAAGGAAAATAGATATTGATAGACAATACTAAAGATAAACACACACACACACACACACACACCTGAATCATATAAAATCACATGCATAGAGGTTTAAAGATTTATAGACCCATATATTAATCAATGACACTATTGGAAGATATAAAATAGTATTAGTTTTCATACGTGTCTATTTACCTTATTTTGGATTAATTATAGCCCTAATAAGATAAACAAACATGTGTATTAATTTAGATTGTTACGTAATACAATGAAGCATAAATTTAAATGTAACATACTAAAGTTTATTTTTAAATTTCAATTGATAAATAGTGGAAGTACCAAATAGGATGAGATAATTAGTGTTATTTTATTCTATGTGGGGATGATATTGTATATAGGTTGAATCATAGGTAGAAAACTAAACTACAAGTCACTTATATCAAGAGCTCTACACCTACCTAGAAATAATCATCAGTATTTAGTTTCAATAGTTAGAATTTATATTTTGATTTTAATGGTTTCATCTCTAAATTTAACTTTATGTTTGAGTACATGTCATTATGATTTATTGTATTATGTGTTTATGTGTGATTTGATGTTTGACTATGTGCACTATGCCCCAAATTCTATCTCCTTCACTTGAAAACCCTAAGTCCACTTTTGAAATGAGGTTATGGCTTGATAAATTATAAGTAATATGGTTTTATATGACCCTGACCACTCCTATTTTAATGGTTGATTGCTCTCTACATATAAAACACTCTCAAAGATTAAATTAATCTCACTATTAAGTGAATGTATCTACTAATTCTCCTAGAATGTATGCAACCTATAATCTAAATTTTGATACTAGGAAAAAGAATTTTTTTTTTTAGGTTTGAGGAGATTAAAAAAAAATTAATACATGTTCCTTGTGAATCACTAAAAATTTGGGAAGAATATGGCATGCCTTTGGATGTGAAAGTTTTATATTATGCTTGATATATTCTTTTTGAATCCCTAGTAGGCTTATACCTAATTTGATTTATATGAGATGATTTTTGTAGTTTCTCACCCCACTAACATGCTAGATGGATGATTGACCCATACGATGGTTTTAATTTTAAACATGACCATTTCTTGCCACATAATAGAATGATAAGATTTAAACAATATTAGATGGGCAGTACTATCATAGTTTAATATTTCTATCTAGGATATAAGAATATTAATATAATGATTTACATATATATATATATATATATATATATATACATATATATATATATGTATATATATATATATATATGTATATATATATATGTATATGTATATATATATATGTATATATATGTATATATATATATATATATGTATATATATATATATATATATGTATATATATATATATATATATATATATATATGTATATATATATATATATATATATGTATATATATATATATGTATATATATATATATGTATATATATATATATATATATGTATATATATATATATATATGTATATATATAAGTATGATAATTTAATAGTTTAACATATACTAATGTAATTACTATTCATGATTAATAGAAACTATGGAGGATCAAACCCATGGAGGACATGTGGATGTGAAATAATGTTGACTAAGAGTTGTATATGTACACACAAGTCATGTAGGTTGAAGGTAGGTCAAAAAATGACATTTAAAAGTATCTATTAGTATATTTTAGTACCTAAAATTACCCCATTTTATTATAGTATTAAAATTCAATAAAAATACTTGAGTAAAAGGATAAATAAATGTACCTGAGTGTTGAAAACAAACTTTTTATTTAGCATAAGGATCCAAATTTACATTTTACCTCAAGAAAACTTAAAATGAATATTTAGTAGTTAATGTCCATGGAATGAAATTTTAACTTGAACTATAATTTAAAATTAAAACTTAAGTACAAGGAGTGAACACACCTAAAAGTGAGTAAATTGGGCTCCCCTATAACCTATTGGAGATGATTCTTCCTTAATGAAGAATTAGAGAAATATAATTAATTTTTGAATCTCTTGGATAATTTGGGTGATTACTCCTCAAAAAAATTAAACTAAGGTATGGCTATGGGTTGAGAATACTAATGCCCATACCTCATGAATAAGGAGTATTACAATGTGGTAGAGTGTCATTTGAACCTCAACCACACTAATTCATGTAACTAATCTTTTAACCCAAATATGGAAGTTAGGAGCCACATGTTTTAATCTTTGATGATTAATTACAATTTCATTGAGTGTATTTAAGCCTAAATCATACTACCTCAATAAACATGGATCAACTATTATAGCCAAACTTATAGATTTTATGTTTCTCACTTCTAGGTACCATGAATTTATTTAAAAAATTAAATTGCATTAGTGTGTTTTTGAATGAACTAGATGCATGTCCCCATATATGAATCAATTAGTTTTAATACAATATAGAATGGTGTGTATCTACATGTTATCTTTACTAAATATTAGAATTGATATCTCATGATACTAATTAATAAGTGTATACACATTTCATATGCCTCCACACACACACACACACAAACACAAACACATACACACACACACACACACACACACACACACACACACACACACACACACACACACACACACACACACACACACACACACACACACACACACACACACACACACACACACACACACACACACACACACACACACACACTCACACTCACACACACACACACACACACCCGCACGCACGCACACACACACACACACACACACACACACACACACACACACACACACACACACACACACACACACACACACACACACACACACACACACACACACACACACACACACACACACACACACACACACACACACACACACACACACACACACACACACACGAATATATAAATAACTATAAATTATTTTCCTATAAAAATATGTGCACTTGTTTGGTATATCAACTCAAGTGTATCTAAATATAAAAATATGTACCCATGTCCCTATAAATTAAATGTATATGCATGGAATATGCTCCAAAATGTGTTGTGGAATTTTTTTTTATCTCAATATTATATATGAGCCACTATTAAATATGTGAATCTTTTATTTTATCTCAATATATGAAAATTTTACTCATTAAGACTTAATTATATATGATAAACCCACTAATATTTCCTCATTTTGAAGTGGAAGAGGTAGCTTGTGAATCATTGATCTCAAGAGAATTTAATTATACCATGTCATGTATAATATTTATTCATATATTATCATATCAACATTTTGATAACATGTCATCATAGTAGTGAATATATCCTCAAAGAATGTATGAAACATATATAATGTTTGGAATACAAGTGGCATGTCAAGATGTATATATAAATTAGGCATGTAGTAGTAACCTTCACTTATAGAATCATTAAATAAGACTATTTATTAAAGGCACATGATATATATCATGAAACCACACAAAAATGTGAAGGTGTGTCATATGGATCATGACACCTAGAAAACTTAGCAAACTTAGTAATATCAATAAACAATGGCATGGATATGATGTACACAATAGAATCACATGCAATACCACTCAATTTTACACACAAATATAAGGGCCAAATGTAAGGGATAATAAATATATACAATAAACACCAAGGGATAATACAAAAATAATCCAACAATTTCACAATAATCAACATCAATAGTAGCCAATGCCATTTCAAACCTTGGGAATAGGGATTAGTGAGGGTGCCTTAATAGACCAAGTTAGTTGCTAGGAGAAAATATAATTTTGAAATTTACAACTATGTTATTGAATCTATGATGAAGAAATAAAAATATTGAACTTCAAAGTTATGGATAAGAACCCTAGGGGCTTAAATTTTAAATAATTTGTATCAGCATATTAATATTTGGGATTAGCCAATGGAAGTAGGGGTTTTCCTTATCATCCCTTGTGCATGCCAAAGATATATCCTAAGAAGACTGAGGCTGGGTGTATGAAAGTGGTAGATAGTTATTTGTTGGTTAATATCCAACATGTAGACATACATAGAAACATTGATAACCTATAAGGGCATGTTCTCATTTTTGAATTATTGGGATTTAGGCCTACCTTGTAAATTTTAAGTCTAGGCATCCAAATCTTGTATAACATTTGGAGAGTTTCAAGTCTCTATTTACATAGATGTATATTTCCTTATGGTGTTTACTCATGAGGAGGACTAGCAACATTATTTCATGAAGGCCCTTCACATATTGGATGAGATGGCTTATTTATGAAGCCATGTCATTATATGTTTAAATTAAAATAATATTTACCTTCGATTGTGCCAATCTAGGTGAGGCTTTTTCAACTATTGATAGAATTTTGGAAGTATTTGGTCTTTGAGGCAATAGGTAACACTTTGGGATCTTATATGCTAATTTTTGATAGTCATATACATTTTTAACACATTTTTATGCCATAATATACATTCTTATAAATTTTAACAACCCTCTCCCTAAAAATATTACATTATAATTTTGGTAAGGCTTCTAGGATCAAGAAATTAATTATGATAAAATTCCTTTTAGATGTAAAATTTGTCATGAGTATGGGTATTTATTTGAGGATTGAAAATTTTATGTTCCTAAAATCTCTAAGGTTTCCCCTGATAAGGAAGTTTTTCAAAAACATAAAATGAAGCATACTACTAACCCAAGAGCTCCAAATATGGGCTTTCCCCTTTTGAAAATCATTTTACATCCTTAATTATTGATGAACCTATAAAATAAGATGATGAATCATTTATGAAAACTAATGTTATTGAAATATAGTTTATCAAACAACCTCCTCTTGGCCCTCTTGACCTATGGAAACAATACGCTAGCAATTCTAGTTTTCCAGTAACATAGAATCTATTTACTTATTCTAATAAGGATACTTGCTAGGTTAAAAAACACAAATTAGATAGTTTTAAAAACCTATGGATGATCCCCCATATGTACATCAGTTACAAACTCACCATTATTGAATATCCCTTCCTTCTTGAATCCAAGCAGAATTAGTCAAACCTTAAATAATAATATGAAGATGGATACTAATTAGAAATCTGTAACAAAATCTAAAGTGATCCAACTTCAAAGGGAAGGAGTAAAATTGGTCTCTTCAAGGAATACAAAAGAGATATCTTAGGCATTCCACCATATTTCAAAATTAAATGCATCTCATGAACATCAAGGGTCTTAAAATTATCCCTTATAAATGCAATTAAATTATTATAGTGTTGAAATCTCATAGTACTCATATACTTTTTTTATAGGAAACCAAAGTTTATAGTTATAGCATGAATACTTAGCTAAGAATATTTTTCCTAATTCTAATATTTTATCTAATTAATATTAGGGATCTTTAGGGGCATTTTTTATTTATGGATTGACTCTATGGATGTGTATGGAATCATAGCTATCCTTTCTCAAATCAAACACCCTAATCAACATGTATTCTTTATCAATACTTACCTCTCCATAGCTTTGAAGGAAAATAAAAAGCAATGGAATAATATTGACTACATCATTCATCTCTTTACTATATCTTGGGTAATCATTGTATGGGATTTAAATTATTTTATTTATTTAGGTGAAAATTTTATGGGCATTAATAAACTTGATGCTAACTCAACCCATACGAGGGAATATATTTATGATCTTAATCTCATTAACATTAACCTGGATAATGGGTTCCTAATGTGGTCTAGTCGAAGATCAAATAATGATTATATTTTAAAAACATTGGATAGATTTTTATTGATGGAGGAGTTTCTTGTCTCTAGGAACTTCCCCATGTCTACCATTATTAACAATGTTGGGTCAAATTATTGGCCAATTATGATAAAAATATTGAATTCTTAGTTCTTTAAATTTCCTTTTCATTTCTACCTAATGTGGCTTTAACATGATGATATTTAGAAAAAAATTTAGACTTGGTGGAATAAGGGTAAGCCTCATCATGACACTAAAATTTATGCATTTGTGCAAAAACTCAGATTTATCAAATCCTAAATTATGAAGTGGAATTATAATGAATTTGGGCTTATCAAATTAAAAAATCAAGAGATTTATAATAGGCTAGGAAAATTCATTGAAACTATCCATTTGAGTATCATAACTAACCATCTCAAATAAAAGAATCTCAATTTCATTAATAAAATGGAGGAATGGAATATAAGAGATGAAATCATGAATAAAAAAGAATCCAAGATTAAGTGACTTAAAGTGGGATATAAAAACACTGCATTTTTTTACAAATCCATGAGTATGAGAATATGTTTTAATTATATTTATTACTTTGAATTGAATGATTAAACTCATGAATTCTCTTCATAGGGTATATCGAACATAATTCTCAACTTATTTGCTCAACTTTTTTCTATTATTCCTTTGGATTTGAATGCCTAGGAGAAAAATTCTTTAGGATATTCCTAATTTTATTTTTAAAATGTATAATATAATTCCTATGAATAGAATTTACATGGAGGAATTAATAAGTATTGTTTTCAATATGAGTAAAGGAAAATCCCTAGGCTAGATGGGTTTCTTATTGATGGAAGAGCATCACTAGTAGTTTTTAGCTTTGGATTTTTCTTATCCATTTTGGATTGATTAGTTAGTTATAGGGGTATTATATGTCTCAAATTTCATTTTAGAATCATATCCAAGTTTTTTTAGTAGGTTAGTTATCTTCAAATTTGAATTTGGTATTTTCCCACCAAAATTCAAATTCAAATTTTTGAATGGTTCTCTTTAGTCTTAATCGATCATTTAACATCTTAAGAGGATTTTTTATTTTATCTTGGTTATTTTAGGTTTATTAAGTTTCTATAATGTAATTTAAGTTTTTAATCACCCATGGTGGTCTATTTCTTTATTTTAATTAACTTGTTAGAAGCTCAATATTGTATGGTATTCTTGAAAACCTATGTTGGAAACAAGGAAATAGTTAGAGATATTTTACGAGCATATAATGTGTGAAGGAATTATAATGAGTAATTTTTAAGGTGAATATATGAATTTTTAGGATCCAATAACTAAACAAGAACATTTGAGTACAAAAACAAAACTATTTTCCTCAAGAATTTGGTATTTGTTCATTGAGATCCTTTAGAGGGATACTAGAAATAAACCTAAAAGAGTGAAGATCCTTGAAAATACAACACTTACCTTTTGAGTTTGAATCGATAATTTTGTGTTTTCATCAAGGAGGATAAAATGTAATTTAATACCTAATTATTTTTCTTATAAACCTTAGACAATTATCAAATAACCCAAAATAGTTCTTTGATAAGGCTAGTAGGCATAAGCCTTGAGAAGGTAAGATTGTTTCAACGTGTTTTTAAAAATAACTCTACATCAGTTTGGTATCATAGTAAGGTTGATACATAAATTAGATTTAAATAAGGTGTATAATCTTATATAGAAAGAGTGAATTGAAAGTTTTTGGTTAGCTAGCTTGGAGAGTGGTTTTTTGTCAGATAGCTTAGAGAGTGAGAAGACAAGATGCCACCTAGAAGGAACAGAGAGAATATTAACACTATATTGGACGAATTTAAGAACCTAAGTATTGGTTTTTATGATAGGCTTGTATAATTATAAACTATTAAAATAAGGGGAGTCCTAATAGGGGATGAAAGTGATCAAAAGGAATAAATCCAAGAACTAAAAGATGAAGATGGAGAAGATAGATATTGTGATGAAAAAAGTCTTAGGATAATACTAAAGGCAATGATGAAATAGGGGTCCAAACTAAAATTGAAAATTCTTACATATTCAAGAAGTTTAGATGGAGAATAACTTCTTGATTGGATTTCATAGCTAGAAAATCACTTTGATTATGAAACTATTTTAGAAGAAGACTAAGTGAAATTTGATTGTACAAAAATAAAAGGTCATGCATCCATTTGGTGGTATTTCATCCAAGAATAAATAAGAAATAAAGGCAAGTCAAATATCAGGTCTTGGGACCATATGGCCTTCAATTTGAAGGTAAAATTATTTCCAAGTGATTATGAAATAAACCTCTTCAAAAGATTGTAGACTTTCCTCTCATACTAGGGTTGGATCCTCACAATAATCCTTTCAACACCAATACTAGATAGTAACCAAACTATCTCATGAATTTCAAAACCCAACTCACATACCACTTTCATTGATAAACAACCAAAACCTTGGGACCTTATTCAACCCTCAAATGTGATGACTCAATATCAAGGTGCCAAATGACTCTATAAATAATATCTCTTGGGATTCATCAACTTATTATCCCCATCATACCTTTGATATATTGAGTGAGAGACCTTGCACATGGTAATATCATATCACTATGGCTGACTTTTATCTTTGTTTGTCTAATCATTCTTAGAACAAAAAGAAATGAGTTTTAAGGAGTATATATAGGATTTTTCTAAGTTGGTCATCAGGTTAGCACATATAGAGGATGATAAAGAAAAATATGTTAGGTATATTATTAGATTGAGATATAATTTACAAGATGAATTAAGCATATCCAAACCTAAGGCTCCTGAATAATGCTATCAACTTGCATTAAAACCTGAATCTAAGCTTAGTATAATATAAACACAACATAATATATGTAGAGGTAAAAGTTATAGAGGAAAGGGTCAGCAAGGAGATATAAATACCTCATAGAGAAACCATGGAAATTCTAGAACTTCAAAAGAATAATCATTTAATACTAGAGGTGGATTTTAGAGGTAGAAGGACATATTTTAGAGGTGGATATGCATCAAGAGGAATAAGATCCAATGGTTTCATAGGTAAGTACTTCAAATGTGATTAGATTTTTGGAAATATGTTTTGGGAGTGTCCAAAAGGTCAATAAATAATAAGTTATAGGATTTAAAATAGAAATCAGGTTATTCAAGCAACATAAGAGGAGAGTGTTGTCTATTTATCTAATCTAGAATAACTAGAGGGAGGTGAATATTTACTTATGAGAGGAGTGTTGATCATGACACCTAAAGATAAAAAACTTGCATAAGGAAATAATATTTTCAAGACTTCATGTAAGTGTCAAGGTAAGTTATACAAAGTGGTTATTGATTAATGTAGCATAGATAACATAGTTTTAGTTAAAATGGTGGATAAACTAAGATTGAAAAGGCTGAAACATCCAACTCCCCAGAAGGTTTTATGGATACAAAAAGGGAAATAATTATTGGTTAATGAAAAATTTTGGGTGGATTTTCAAATTGGGAAATAAGTTCTTTTATGACATTATGCCAATGGACATGTGCCATGTGCTCCTTGGAAGGCCTTGGAAAAATAATAAGAAGACAACACATGATGGTTTGAGAAATTTTTACACTTTGGAGAAGGATGGTATAATCCATACCTTGTTGCTAATGAAATAAGAAGACAATAAAAGTAATAATGGGTCAAGTGTAATGCTACTAAGTGAAAATGAATCTGTGAATGAAATGAAAGAAGAAGAGTTGGGATTTTTAGTGGTACTCAAGCCTATAATAATCATAACATCAATTGAGTTGAATGAGTTGCCTCAATAAGTACAAGATGTTCTAAAAGACTATGTTGATATCATAGTAAATAAACTACATAGTGATCTTCCACCATAAGAAAAATCAATCACCATATTGAATTCATTCCTAGAGTAAGCTTTCCTAATAAATATTCATACAAGATGACACCACAAGAAAATGTTGAGATCAAAAAGCAAGTTCAAGAAATTTTGTTCAAGGCACTAGTTAAGGAGAGCCTTGGCCTATGTATAGTCCCAATAATTTAGTACCCAAGATTTAAGGATATTGAAGGATGTACACATATTCAAGAATATTCAACAATATCACTATAAGGTATAGGTTTCCTCTCCGAAGGATATAAAACTTGATGGATTGTTTGAGTGGGTCAAACTATTTCTCAAAGACTGACCATAAAAGTGGATGATACCATGTTATAATTAGGCATGGATGTGAATGGAAAATAACCTTAAATACTAATGAATGGTTGTATGAATGGACTGTCATGCCATTTGGCCTCACTAATTCACCTAGTACATTCATGAGTGTCATGAATGAATGTCTTATGTCATTCATAGGTGGGTTCTTTTTATAGTTTATTTGGATGACATACTAATTTGTAGTCATATCAAATAAGAACATCTCCATAATTTGAATTTGGTTATGAGAAGATTAGAAGAGGATAAGTTACTAATAAATATCAATAAATGTGTATTTCTTAATAAAAAATTATTGTAACTTGGATTTGTGATATCTCAAGGAGTATTAAAAATGGATATGAATAAAGTGAAAGCCATAATGGGTAGAAAACTCCCAAGTTAGGTAGATAGGTAAGAATTTTTCATGGAAATGCAAGATTTTATAGAAAATTAATTATACGTTTTAGTGTAATTTATGATCCAATCATAGACATTATTAGAGGAGATAAGAAAATTATTATGTGGACTAACATAGCCAAAATAAACTTTCAGTTTTTGAAGAGGAAAATCATTGTACAACCCTCCTAGCACTTCCTAATTTCAACAAAGTCTTTCAAGTGGAGTGTGATGCGAGTAGAGTAGCCATTGCAGATATCTTAAGCCAATAGGGTAGCCCTATAGTCTAATTTAGTGAAAACTAAATGATGCTAAAAATATGTATTCATCTGATTTGGGATTTTATGAAATGGTGTAGACCTTAAGGAATTGGAGGCATTATATAATGCCTAAAAAGTTTATGATCTTCAAAAATAACCATGTTTTATAAATCATCACTAGTCAGCCCAAGCTCAATCAGATGCATATGAAATGAATAGAATATTTGTAGAATTTCACTTTAAATATCAAACATAATTAAGTCTAAAGTAATAAGGTGGTATATGCTTTGAGTAGGAGGGAATTCCTAGTCAATGAACTTCAGCTTGAGAGTATAGGCATTTAATCCCTTAAGGAATTGTATGAGAGTGATGAAGATTTTAGAGAGGTTTATAAGGCTTGTAAGAATTCACCCACCTTGAATAAATAATCATGGTTGGATCACATGATAAAATATGGTTTATTATTTAAAGGGATATAGTTATGTATGCCAAAGAGTTTAATGAGGGAGAAATAGATCAAAGAGAAGCATTGTGGGGTAATGATAACACACTTCAAACTTGACAAGACATTAGAGAGCTCACTAGGCATTACTTTTGGACTAGAATGCAAGTAGAGGTAAGAAGGTATATAAAAAGATGTAAGTTTTTCTTCAAATGGATAAGGGTAAAAACAAAAATGTAGGTTTGTATCAGCTTTACCTAACCCAAGTAAAATATGGGACTCTATTAGTATAGATTTTGTCATGGGGATTCCTAGAACTTAAAGAGGCTATTAGACTACATGTACTACCACTAAGCATCATATCCGATAGGGACATCAAGTTTGTAGGTTAATTTTGGAGGACATTATGAAATAAACTTCAAATAAATTTGAGTTTTAGTTAAGCATACCACCCTAAATATATGGAAAAAATTAGGTGGTTAACATGAGTTTAGTAAACTTGCTAAGGTTCTTGTAAAGAGATAATCCCAAGTAATTGGATTTGGTACTACCATATATAGAGTTTGCATAAAATGACTTTTTCAATAGAAGCATTGATATGAATCCACTTTAGGTAATGTATGACATGAAACCAAGAGGGTTATTTGAATTAATAGGCTTGAGGAAAATGGATAAAAGGAGTTCGGAAGGGGAGGAGTTTATTGTAGCTATGTAAGAAGTACATGAACATGTGAAAAAGAAATTAGAAATAAGTGTGGAGAAATACAAGAAGTAAGAAGACTTGAAGAGAAGAGAGGTCAATTTTGAAATTAGTGAAATGGTTTTATCTCATCTTATAAAGAAGAGGTTTCAAAAAAGTGATTATAATAAACATAAGATGAAAAATACAAGTCCTTACAAAGTTTTAAAGAATTTTTCTAACAATGCTTATGAGATAGAGTTGCCTAGTGGAGTGGGAATCTCTCCCATTTTAAATGTTGGAGACATGTATCCATTTAAATAAGGTTATTAAAATGATAAAAAATATTAATATAAGGTAAAAGAATCCAAGAGTGGGTAAATTAGTTTCCAATATCCAATAAAGAGGAGCTCGAGATAATCTTGGAAAGGAAGATTGTCAAGAAAACAACAAACAAAGAGTATTTTCAATATATAGCTAAGTAGAAACATCATATTCATGAAGATGAAATTTATATGATATAATAAGAGATCAAGTAACATGTGAATACTATTTTAAACCTCGTGAAAAATAGTTCATGAGTCTATTTTTCCACTCTTTAGGAATATGATGTAGGAGCATCGATCCTAGTTTTTTAGTTTTGGCTTATTGTTATTAGTTTTTGCTTGTTATTATGAATTTTGGATTGATTATTTAATTAAAATGGTCTTATAGGACTTAAATTTAATTAATTAATCATATCCAAGTTTTTTTAGTAGGTAAGGTAGCTTCAAATTTGAATTTGGCATTTTTTTCGCCAAAATTCATATTCAAAATTTTAATTGGTTCTCTTTAGTTTTAATGTATTTGTTGACATCTTGAGATGTTTTTATATTTTTTATTGGTTATTTTATTTTTATTAAGTATATTTAATGTCATTTTAGTGTTTAATCGCCCTTGGTGGCCTCTTCTATTATGTTAATCAACTTGTTGTATGGTCAGGACTATATGGTGCTCTTGAGGACCTATGTTGGAAAGAATAAGGAAATGGTTAGAGATATTTTAAAATAATATAATGTGTGAATTAATTTAAATGAGGAATTATTAATTTTAATATTTTAATTTTTAGTCTATAATAAATGAACAAGAACCTTTGAATACAAAAAAAAAGACTATTCTCCTCAAGAATTCTATATTTATTCATTAAGAAACTTGAATATTAAAACATAAGAATGAAATGGTGTTATGATTTGAATTGAGTGTATTATATTAATTAATTAATATATTTTTTTAACTTTTTAATTCTATTAATAATAATAAAATGAATATATATTTTTTAGATTGAGAAAGAAGAAAATTAGATCTATACAAATATGTGTATGATCATTAAGTTCTTTGTGTAATCAAAGTCATTTTTGCACTTATTAATGGTTATTTAAGAAGGATAAGACAATGGGAAAACTTTATAATATTATTATAACTAATTTAATGTTTTAAAACTCAAGTAAAGAATAAAACTTCATCAAAATCTCTTATTCAATCTCACATGCTTGTACCTAGCGTTGACAAGTATTGTAAAAGGTAAGAAATCACAAGTTTTTTAATATATAAATGAAGGATAGTGTTATCAATTTATTAGTATATATTTATGTTTAAAATACCTTTTCCATCCATTTTGATTCATTTAAAATTTTATTTGCTTTACAAAACTTTTTTTTTACCTCTCTCAACTTGCATAAAAGACCTAGTGAAAAGGTCTGACCATTTCATGGTTTTGGTATTTAGAGAGTGATTAAAAATTATAAATTTGTATGGATGGTGTTTTTATATTTATAAATTTGAATCAAACACTAGTTTTAAATATTGGCATGTGTTGAGTTTGTTAGAGCAAAAACCTAGTCTGAGGTCTAAGAGACCTAATTGATAAACAAAAGCTTGGAGTTAGTGTAATTATTTTTAGATTTGGATCCTAAAACATACTAGAGTATTTTAAAACATTAATGGGTATCTAATGTCCTTTTTTTCTTAAACCCTATATGTTTTATAAACCATCAAGAAAAGTGCCTTCAGAGACCTACTAGAAAGGGACCTAAAAGAGTGAAGATCCTTAAATATAGAATACTTCCCTTTTGATTTTGAATATAATTTTTTTTTGTTAATAAATTAGGATAAGGTTACTTTAATACCTAATTATTTATCCTTTAAACCTTATTAAATTATCAAATCACCCAAAACAATGCTTTGAGAGGGTTAGTAGCCATAAGCCTTGATAAGGTAAGTTTGTTTCAAAGTGTTTTTGATAATACCTATGCATCCCTATTTATTTTTATCAAGAATTATTAGACATAATTCATAAATACATAATGAAGGTAGTGTAATAATCTATGTTATCCAAAGTAATTCTTAAGTAGATCAATCAAACATTTATTTTTGTGGTTCCTAAGACATAGGATGTAAAGAATATCTTAAGATTTTATCCCATTGTAAAACATGATCCTTTCAAAAATCATATCCAATATATTAAAACTAACTCTCCACAAAATTATTTACCATAATCAGGGATTATATGTAGAGGGTAGGCAAATTCTTTATGAAATTGTGTTTTTTCAAGAAGCTATTCATTCCATTCAATTCAAAAAATGTTTGGCTATGTTTATTAGATTATATATTTCTAAATCATATGACAAGGTTGATTATGATTTTATATTAAGAATGATTAAGTGTTTTGTATTCTTGGAGGAGTGTATTTTTTTGGTGAAAGGATGCATTTCCTTGATCTCTTTCTTGGTATTGGTTAATGGTACACCTAATAAGTTGTTTGGGGCTTCCAAAGGTATTCAATAAGGAGACCCTCTTTCTCCTTATCTATTTATCATTATTGTAGAGAGTCTGGGTAGAATTATTGCAAGAGGTAAAAAAGAGAGAAATATTGAATTTATTAATCTTGTACATGGTCTTAACATGGTGACACATTTTTGGTTTATTAATGATTATTATTTTGTGGGAAAGGGATTTGATTCAAGAAGTTTTGAATTTTAATAAGATGCACCTCTTAAGTATTACAACTGGGCAACTCATTAGTGAAGATAAATCAATTTTTTTCTTTCATACATATCAAAAACAAGAAGGTATGATTAAGGATAAGCATAATTTTCAAAAATTCTCATTTTCTATGACCTAATTAGGCATTCCCCTTAAGATATCAAGTGTTTTTATTGGAGTTGGTTGGTTGACAGGTTAAGATCCAAAATTTTCAAGTGGACTCATAAATGGCTATCTATGGGAGGCTGAAATACCTTGATTAAAGGATTTATAAAATCTATCCCCATTTATTTTTATTTGATCTTTCATGTCCCTAAGGAAATATTTAAATAAATTTATCAAATATGCCATAAAGTTTTCTAGGAAAGGGCATCAACATCTTAAAAATGGTCTTTTGTGAAATGGACTAAGATTTGCATACATAATCATGACTTGGTTTAGGTTTATACTCATCCCATCTAAATTTTCAAAATTTATCAACAAATATTTATTGTCATATTATTTAATCTCCTTCTCAACTATGGCCATAAACCTCGAGGGCCAAATATGTAGGTAATAAAACTCTGAATCAGATTGTCTAGTTTTCTCTCTTATCTAGAGGCTATTTTGTATTAGATGTCCTCAAATTTGGTTAGGATATGATCAATAAAATTTTATTTTGGATCATTAATAATGGCATAAAATCCCACTTATGTACTAGTTTTTGGTATGGTTATCCCCTGCTAGTTCAATAATATCCCCATTTCCATGGGCTTATGGAAAAACTTCATCAAGTTGATTGGATTACAATTTTGAATTATTTTATAAGGTCTAAAAATAAGTGGGTGATTGATAGGGAATGGATTATCATTAAATCTTGGTTGAATAAGGTTCTGACAAATCATAAAAATAGTTGCCTCAGAGTCTCAAGGAGAGATATCTCTCTTACCTTAATGATGTTAACATATTAGATTGGATAGGTAATCATAATGGAGATTATACTATGGATGATAGTTATCACTCACTCTATCTTAATTATGATAAATCTCTCAATATGTTATTTAAATAATTTTGGTATCATAATCTTTGGCCTAAAATTACCTTTTTTTCTATGGTTGCTCCATGGAATAGTTCTTTTGGGAGATAAACTTATGAAAAGGGGATTCAATGGTCCCTTAAGATGTGAGCTACACAAGAATCATGAGGAAACTTTGTATCATGTATTCTTATTGTGTCCCTTCACCATTAAATTGTGGAAATGTTTGGTGAAGATATTGGGTATTCCTTGAATAGATTTTTCATATCTAATTCAACCACTTTAGAAATGTCACCACATTTTTTAGTTCAATGTTTTTTCTAATCAGATTTTGTGGACTAGAGTTAGTCTAATATTGTGAAACACTTGGAAGGAAAACAAATGATAGGATATTCAAATATGAAATTACTAATAGTGGTTGTATTTGGAAATGAACCTTTAAAAATATTAGAGAATCAATGATGCACATGCTGAAACACCCTGGGATTCCCCCCACATTATGGATTTTTATTATTCAAGAACTACACATTGCTTTCTATCCTCCCCACTGCCAAGCTAATCTCTCTTATCATAATCATTCCATTACTCCAATTCTTAGTTTCAATTAGATTCATATGGATGGCACTTCAAGGGGGAATCATGGTTGTGCTAGCATTGTATGTATTAGTTGAAATTATAATAATGTTACTACTTTTTTTCTCAACTAGAATTAGTGTTTCTACTAATAATTTAGTTGAGGGACATGTTATTATGGAGGGTCTTATAGTATCTTAGAAAGTGGGGTTTAATAACTTTAGTTAGTTATTTATTCTAAGTTATGGATCCAATTTCTTTCATAACCTATCCTTAATACTTCCAAAGATTGGAGAATTCAAATAATTTTCTACAAAATTCAATGTCTTCACCAAAATTTTGGCACAGTTTTCTATTTACATACTCTTATGTAGAATAATAAAGCAAATAATGCACTTGATAGTTTAGATCTTGAACAATCTAATGTGAATGGATATGGTACCCATATTTTATGGTGGTTATCTAGTCTGAGAGATGAGGTTTTACAAATGCTTTCCCCGGAAAATCACAATATTGGTCACTCAAGTCTCAACTAGTCTTTATTTCTCTAGCTTCTAGAGAATGTTGTCATTATTCAGTTCTCTTTAGTTGTTTTTTACTTTCTCTCCTATTTTTGTGGTCATAGGGATTAATTCCACTTTTATACTTATTTAGAATCTTTTTGTTTTTTCCATTTTGAATGGTTTTATGCATGAGCCTTAAGTTATTGATATTTTTTTATATTCTTGAACACTACATGCATGGCTCGGTAATTGATTTTATTATGGATAGGTGTGCTCAGTCTTTTTTTTATTCTTTAAGAATGCTAAAGGGGGTAGGCAAGGTGTGATCCCTGGGTGACTTAGGTATAATATATACCCCTGCATCTTTGGGTCTCACCCAAATATGGCATCTCTTTTGAGATGTTTTCCATCAAATTAAAAAGGAAAAAACACCAAGGAATGTAAACAATGGAAAATAAATGTCCCATACACAAGGACAAGTTAAAAAATTAATGGATAATAAATACTACACATAATCCTAAGAGACACAATCAATGGAAAATAATTTTGTACACATAATTCCAAGGTCCAAAAATAATGGATAATAAATGTCTCACACACAAGGCCAAGGTATGAAAAAAAGGTAAGAAATGAATAAAGTATTATGAAAGATAAAAAAACATCACTGTAACATATAATGAGCTAGGTATACTACACCATCCATATATGTTAATGTCAAATCATAATATAGTAACATACCCATATAACACTATATAAAGTATAATTAATATCACAACATACATAAAATATCAATATGGACAATATGGAAAATGGAAATGTCATACAAATATATACCTATATTAATTTAACATATCAAATAATATGCCTTGATTATTTACTTGGCCCCTAGGTATATAAATGTTCAACATCTATGTATTCATAATATGTTGTGTGTGTGTGTGTGTGTGTGTGTGTGTGTGTGTGTGTGTGTGTGTGTGTGTGTGTGTGTGTGTGTGTGTGTGTGTGTGTGTGTGTGTGTGTGTGTGTGTGTGTGTGTGTGTCTGTGTATTACATGTGAATTGTGTATATAATTTAATGCATGTAAATAAAAAAGGATATTTAATCCACTAAACATGTGATAAATAATGTAACTTATCTATCATGTCATTATTAGGTCCTAAGTTTTTAGTAGTTGAATGTTTTCATGTTTAATGCTTTTTTGAATTTTTTTGAAACAAATGTGTATGTAATTTAAGGAGGTAATAAATGGTATGTGCCCTAATAAGTTCTTGGATTAATCAATATAAACTTGTTTCATTATTAAAATTTATTGTCCTTATTTGTATCATGGTTGGTTGGTGATTGGCTTACTACAATCATGCCTTGATTTGAATACACTATTATAATTCCAAATAATTATTTGTCAGATTTCCATGCATTTTATGATAATAAAAATAGTACCTAGAATTAATTATAGGACATGCTAGAGGTAAAGTGATTAAATTATTTTGAATCAAATCTCTTATAACTTTAATTGGATTCTTATTATCCTTATGCAAATTATTGTAACCATTGATTGTTGTGTATCCTATTTTGAACCCATACTAAAGATAGAATATTTTCATGAAAAATTATATTTTATAAAGATGCAATTTTTTAATTTACACTAGCATGGTGGGGATTTTGTATATGTGAAATTTTATCTTAAAGTGATGTAGTCATTAGACATAAATCTCGAATTTTATATTGTTGTTGTGGTCAGCTAACAATGCAACAAGTGTCTATATTCTAATCATGTTGATTATTTTGAATTATATTTTTATATTGATCCATATATATTATGGTTGAATAAAAATAATTGATTTATCATTATAATTTGTATATGAATTATCCCAATACACTCTAGGTACAATAGGTGTAAACATATTATGATATAGGTACTCATAAAAATCAATAGAATTTAAATTTACCTTGTGCAAGTGATCATCTATATTCTCTTATATATAATTTTTATAATCATCACTATAATATAAATATATAAATATGTAATTAGGATTTTGGAAATTAATAAAAATAAATAGATATATAATTATGTCATATTAACTGACATTAGCTTGTGCTGATTTCTATTTTTCATGAATATTCATAATTGGATCCTTGTCATTTTATTTGGTTGATTCTCCAATCTCATATGAATGAATTTTTATCTAGTGGTATATGATATGATTTAGGTAATATAGAGGAATTCATAAAAAAAATCTGTGAATTATCCCCATTATTTAATTTTTTTCGTTTTTATAATAGTTAAGGGGATCATTATTTGTTAAGAATGTATACACATATCTAGCATACATTAATTTAGCACACCTATGTAGTGTATATGGTACTACTTCCATACAATTTATCCAAGGTTGAAAAAGATAAAATTCTAATGAATATTATTAGGCATGACCTAAAATAGAGTAGGACATATTTTGGGTGTTACTATTGCATCCAATGATATTGATAGTATCTTACATTTGATATCATAAAATCCGTTACACTTTTTTTTTTTTTTTTTTAATAATATTCATATGTATGGTTTAATTATTGTAATAAGGTTATGTTTTATATATCCATTCCATAATCCATTTTATATCAATAAATGTTTTACTACTTTAGTTTATATTTGAGATTGAACTAACCATGCTAGATTTCTCTCTATTATTTTTAGTGTGCCATTATTCCTTTTAAAATGAATTAAATTCCTCACTATCCTTTAAATTATTCAAAATGGAGGAAAAGTATGCAAGTTATATATCTTTTGGGAGAGTTGTCTTATGCAATGCCTCATATAAGATGTACATGGAAACAATTGATCTCTTGAGTAATTCAAGGATGGAAATATTATAATGGGTGTTTTTTAGTTGATTAATGATAGCATACCCTCTAGTTTGAATCAATGTCCTCATATGATGTGGATGGGGTTGAGGAGAAACATGTTGACTAATTATATTCTATCATTCATAGTGGATAATATTACCTCTTTTATTAGTGACAGTGTGGACCATTAAATCCATTATAATCCATGGGTGAATAATAGGGGTTAGATAGTAGCTTAGATAATTTCAATGTAAAAATTCAATAGGAACATAAGGATTCATGCATGATATTTGACATATAGTGGTAACAATAATCAAATCAGATTGAATACTACAACAATATGAATTGAGAAAGGCTTCAGATTATTCATTAGTTATTTTAGCCTTATGAGTACAAAGATTAGATACATTGTGTTACATATTTGTTGCATATTTTTCATATCAAAGGAAAAGAAAAGTAATAATTACAATCATATCATGAGTGAAAAAATAGAAACTTTGTAGATCCATTATAACCATCTATAATTTTTGATTTTAGTAAAAATAAAAAATCAAATCTATAAATGAAACCATAAGTTAGAAATTTAAAAACCATAGAAATAAGCAAGAAACATTAAGTTTTATCTAGGGTTTTCCTATATATTTTACTCTATTTAGGATTAATGCTAACCCTAATAATATATAAACTATGTATGTGTATTAATTTATATTATTTTATATTACAATGAAGTAGGAATTTAATTGTAAAATAATAAAGCTAATTTTTAAATTTTACTTGTTAAATATGGAAATTACCAAAGAGGATAATATAATTAGTGTATACAAATAATATTTTCAAACTTTATTGAATTAATGATGCTTCTCTCTTGTAGGAACCCATCAAGTCTCAATCTCTTTGAGTGCATGCATTAATGGTTGTAATGGGAAAGGTGTGGGTAGACCATTGGTGTTTTATAGGATTTTTATCCATTTACTAACACTTTCTATCTACACAACCATCTCCTAGAAACATTCCCCTAATCTTTGCCTCATATATTTTACCCTCCTCTAGTCATTTTCTACCTTTGTTAGCCTTTCCCCAGCCTAAAGTACTTTTTTATGGTTTATGATACATTGTAAGCCCCATCAACCCTATATTTTAATTAAAAAAACTCATTTAGGGTCTAAGTTAGATCCTAACCAACCTACACTAGGAATTAATTATATTTTGTCAATAATGATACAAATTCCATTGGGCTAACCTTGTTGGATAATTTTTTAAAAATGACTAGGGATAGATTCATCTATATACACACACTCATTTCATCATTTATAAAAGAAGAGAAGAAGAAGATATATATATATATATATATATATATATATATATATATATATATATATATATATATATATATATATATTATGAATCTTCTTATCTAACATTATGCTTGAGGATCATATCTTAGGGTTTCATGCTTTTTTAAGAGTTGGATATTGTCTTGTGGAGAATTATTTTTGATGCATAGATAGGTTATGTAGCCTACATATGACTTATCCTTATCATCCTTACATACCAAAACAACCTATTACAAAGCACCTTAGCCAAGGGAGAAATTGAGGCTTGGTGGGTTCAACTTCAAAGCTAAGTATACCTAACTTTGTTCCTCTTTTTAAAGAGTGGATAGATTTGCATTTGTACTTCTCTCCCATGCATTATAATTCCATATACATTGACGTACATATATGTCTTATATGCATGTTTAATTTTATGTTTATTAACCAAAATTTGTATCACAAATTTTAGTGAACAATAGATTAGAATTTTCCTTTGATATTATCATTTATACATTAGTGAATATGAAAACATAGGACCCAGCTAGGGTTATTACATAGTTTTACTTGACTGGAGGATTTGAAACCCTCTCTAGTGGTTTTATTGTGGTAAGAGATCTCTTGAATAGGTCTAGGAGATCTATCTTGGTCATTGCCCTAAATATATAATGTATCAACAATCAAAAGTGTAAGTAGGGTTTATTCTTCTCTAATATAGGATTGATTTATAGATCAGTTGCATTCCCTTTTCATACATTTTGGTGAACCTGATATGAAACTAACCCTTGAAGATTTTACTTCATGCCATAATTTTTATCATTATATTATATTTTTAGTATTGTATCAAACTAGTTCGTATAGTTCTAATTTTTTGTATGCAAGTTTAACACAAATTTTCTTCAAAATGACTCTACTCTATCTATGTAGGTCTTCATCAATTATAAGTTATTGGATCAAGAAATTTAACACAATATTTTTATTCAGTTATAGATTATCATATACTATCAAAAAGGTCAACTTTATCTACTACTTTTTTCTACCAACATATAGGTTAACAAACATTTCCAAACATGTCAATTTTATTTGTTATTCTTCTTTAGCACACATGGTTTTGTATAGCTTGGTCAAACCAGTCAACCTATTTGGCATAATATGAAAGTAGAAATTAAGCACTAAATCATAAAAATTTCAATATGAATAATCTTCAAACCTATCAAGGTTCCTTTCTCATCTCTCTCTATCATTTTAGTTCTTCCTTTACTTCTATTTTCAAAAGTTAGTAGTCTTCAAAACTACAACCATATAGCTAACTAGGTCAACCTAGTCAACTTACTTATGTAGTCTATCTTCTATCTGAGAAACATAGTCAACCTACTTGACTCTATTATTAAATACATTTCTTCTATATAACATCATCAACCTAGTCAACTCTATTCTCTGCTACTTTCATATAGTGTCACTTAGACTAACTCTATATTATTATCAATCAAGGAATTAACATCTATTTGATAGTAATTAATTCACATTTCTTTTTCATTTATTTTCATGCTTAGAATAACTCACATAGTATAAATAGTTGTCTTATCAAATTTCCATTTTAGTTATACTATTTTACTCTTTTGCACACACTACCAAACTAGTTAACATTAAAAAAACATTTAAACATTTATCTTTATAAGGCTTACCTACATAGATTTCATTGCCAAGGGAGAAGCTAAATTGGTTTTCTATCCAAGTATAAATATGTGGTTAATTATACACACACACACACACACACACACACACACACACACACACACACACACACACACACACACACACACACACACACACACACACACACACACACACACACACACACACACACACACACACACACACATATATATTGTAAAAGTAATCATCACCCTTATTGATGTGGGATTATGAGGTGAGGGGGTAGGACCCAATACCAAGCCATTACCATTGCTAATAAAAATCCCTTTTAGCCCGAACATCCTGAAACCAACCTTAGATTACTTTTTAGTTCCCTATTTCAGCCAACACTCACGCCACACTAAAATTACACTTTATTATAGTTTAATAACACTTAAGATGACTAGCTAGTTAGCATTTACTTTTCATTTGATTATTTTCTCTTCGATCATTATGTGTTGTATTTCAAAACTTTCAATGGTCTATATTGGTACAAGGTTTGTGTTGTGTGCCCCAATCAGATCAATCATTTTGATCCAATTATTTGTTTGTTTTATTTTATTCTTTCCAAAAATTTCCCTTATTTCATAACACTATCATCTTAGTCAATACAGACTCCTATAGACTATTCTACCTTCTTAATAGTAGTACCAAGTCAACCTACATGACTGTGTCTTCTTATCTCCCCTTTTATTTCTCTATTTAGTAGTACAAAGTTAACATGTATGACTATGTATCCTTATTAGCTTGTTTAGCCTTCATGTCTACAATACGAAGTTAAACTGCATGACTATGTGTCTTTATCTATCTATTCTCTTCCTTGGGTTACAGAACATAGTTAGTTGATTTGACTTTGTATCCTATTTTTTGAATTTGTCTTAGCATAATCATCATCCTTTTTAAACTTTATCTTTCATCATGAACTTCCTATTTAAGGACAATAAAGAGGTGAACTCCATAGATATGATGAACTTTACCAATCCCAATAGGTTTCCCCATAAACATCTTATGGATTTCACTTTAGATGAAAGTAATATGCATGTGGCCACTCACACTAAAACTTATGAGACTCTTCCTCATGACCCTTATTTTTGTAACCCTTTTTTATCCTTAGAAGATCATCCTAAATTAGAGTATATTCTAGAAATTCTTTTCTTCATTAATGAATTTCCTCAAAATCAAGGAAAGGATCATTCTACTATTTTCAACCTTATGATAAGTGTTCAAGAAGAAGAAACCCATTCACCTTCCCCCATATTCACACATGGATTTGTGGGTGATAACTTATTTTCTTCTCAACCTCTTCCTTTTCTTTTGATTCCATCTCATACTATGACCTCTTCTTCCATGATTTATTCTACCTCCATGCCAAGTATCTATACGAGCATATTAGGTCCAACATCTAGTGGGCATTTTCCAAGACCCACTCTTATAAATCACTACATTATTACACCATTTATACCCATGTTAACCATGTTATTACTGACTCTTTTTCCTTTAATTCTTCTACTACTGCATCTTTCTCTACACATACTAGTCATGAAAGTAGTTCTTCTTTTTCCACCAAATGCCTCTTAATCCACTAGTGCCATGCATGCCACTAGTAACAGTGGTACCCAATCCACCAATACCAATGTCAATGCTTCTCATGCCATGCACACTAATCAAAAACCACTCAAACACATCAATTTTTGTTGCAAATTCTTAACCAAATGAATGATTTTCAAACTAATAATGCCAACCAAATTATGAAAATTCATAATCATCTTATTCACCTCCAAAATCAACCTCAATAAGTTTTATGGGGAGTGCACAATCAAAATTAACCACCACCCACCCTTAGGTATTCCCATGGAAACTTCATTCCTCAACCACCACTTGTAAACAAAATCATTAAACATTTTCAAAATGAACCTCTTATGCCTAAAAGTGATAACATAAATATAGGAGGTATCACCCCTACCATGAGTTACATGGGTCAACTAATCCTACCTTACATTTAATGTTTTTTCTAAGCTATAAATTGATTGGGTCAAGTTAAATACCTTTGCCACTACTAACATCTTATCAAAACCCCTCTCTAAAGAGACTTTAGATTGTTATAATCAGATCAAGACACATTAAATCACTAGTTTGGAATATATATTTAATGATCTAGTACAAGAGTTTCACACTAGTGACCTCCCTAAGAATACTTTGGCTCATTTTATCAATTGCAAACAATTAGAAACTAAAAATACACATGATATCATCCAATGATGGAAGACCTTGTCTAATAAGTGTGAGCATAACATGGTGGATGATACCTATTTCATATATTCACCAACACTCTTTATCCCAAGTTGTAGTAGTAGGTTAGGAGTCTCTCTCCATGAACTTTGGAAGAGGCCCTCGACCAAGTTAAGCACCAAGATTCTATCATGCATCAGTTTGGGCCATCCTAACGTTCTTTAGGCACTCACATGCTCAAAAAAACTAAAAATAATCATGATACAAATGATGTTGTCACTAAATCCTATGATATCATTCATAATATATTATCTATTATTCTAGACCCTATTCCAAATCAAGCTTACCCTTTAAACCACACCCCTAATCCTCAATTTTCTCAAATAAAAAAACATCAATGTTCATAAGCCATTATCCTTAGAGGAATTCCAAAAGGGTATACCAAGGCCTCTTATATGAGAGATTGATCCCACTCACCCCTTTAAATAATGGTATGATTAGAATAAATTATCTTGTTTTCATGCTAGTTAGGGTCACTCTCATGAAACTTGTAGATAATTACATAAATTAGCTATGGATTTCCTCCTTGGTCCAAAATTTGATCACGATTACCCCATTTTTTAATGTCAAAAATCCTATGACATTACATTCAAAGCTCATGAAACAAAAATTAAAAATCAAGTTTTGAACTAGGATAATGCTCATATAAACATTTACAAATATCCTCTTCCAAACCATCAAGACAATAATGAGAAGACTGCTCATTCCACCAATAACATTGAAAGTCTTATGAACCAAACTCTTGAAGAGAATGTGGTAAATATGAATAATATGTAAAGGGTAGTTTATTTCATTGATTCTCATCATATACATGCACACCAATCATCTAAAACTTTTCATGTTATCCAATATTCTTCCCCAAATCACCTAATAGAGTTTGGGAAATAGGACCTTATCTATTTAAAATAAATAATTCCAACACCTCCATTGGATAACACCTTTCATACTATTTTTATAATTTATATGACCTCTTTACCCATTGATAACATCATTAAACCTTATAATACCACTTATTCAAATCTATCATAAGATAAACCTAAATCAACTACCCTATCCTCTCAAGATAATAAACCATTTTTTCCCAAACTAAACTAACCACATCCTATCAACACAAGTTTACATGAACTTCTAATCCTCTTTCCTAAGAGATTCTCCAAAATTATTCTCCTCTATCTAATAGTCCACTCATGGTTTATGATGAATGGGACCCTATCATGGAACTTACAAATCTCCCATCTCAAATTCCCTTTCTCTAACTCACACAAACTTCTTCTCATCAACACAACCACCTTATGTAACTCCTATTAAAAATTAACATACCCCATCCTTCCCTATATGGATGTGAAGATACTTTATTTGGGTCAAAAGATAACATCTTGAAACAAAGGAAATAAATGTCTATACACATAGAAGAAATAAATGATACTTCTCTCTCTCTAAAATTTCCTATTGATTCTATGATTCCAGATGAGATTCTACATCATGTAGACGATCCTCTCCTCTTTATAAACATTCAAATCAATGATATTTAAGTCAAGCATGCTTTTATTGATGAGGGTTTAATTACTTGTGTTACCTTTATTAACTTCATTAAAATCCTTGGATACTCTGAATGCAATCTTAATTATATATGAACCATGTGTCAAGGTTATGATTGAAGGAAAATTATTCCTTTATATTGTGTGTGGCTCCCTATTACCATCCCACCAATCACTATTTGAGTGAAGGTTATGATATTCAATTTTTTTCCTTTTCTAAAATATCTTCTTTGGCAGACCATAGACCCATTTCATGAGGGTTGTCACCTCTTTTGCCTATCAATGTGTCATGTTTCCCCATAATGGTTCTATCTATAGGATTCAAGGTGACACTAACCCTTTAAATTTTAAAAAATTTTAGGAATGTGGCGTATTCTGAATTCCAACCATTGAACCCTTGTTGAGTGCTCCATTCTGAGAATCTCAACATTTTAATTTACCTATCAACTCTATGTAAGGTAATCATGGTCACCCTAAACTCATCAAGAACATACCACCTAAATTTTTAAGATAAAAATATGATGATCTCAAAGAGATCACCCTTAAAATAAAAACTTCAAATCTCTCTCCTCATCTCATTTCCCAGCTTCAACCATTTTTGAATTTATGTTCTTGTCAACCACCTAGTAATGATATACCCATGGTTTTAAATAAGACTAATCATTCTATATATCATGCCACATCTGATGAGAATTCCATACCTAATTCCACAATTTACCTTCATAAACCCAACTATGATGATGGTTATACTTTAGATGATCCATTCCTATGAGGTCTTGTGTAGGATAAATATGCTGAGATCCTTCATTATCATTCTTCTTTATTTCAATATTTATATTAATTTTATCACATTCCATCTTATATAGTTCTTAATTTTATAATCGTTCATATTTTTTAAGGGTAGAGATGGCACATTCTCACAATACACCTCTAGTTTCCAAAGAACCTCTTATAATCATACTTATGGTTTGTGTTATGACTAGTCTATATCACTTTGCTAGATAGTAAGATACCTATAGCCTACTTATACTTGAGATGCTTTCTACCATCGTTAACTCCTCTATGCATCTTGATCCACTAAATTGATCCTAGTATATATCCTATTACTTCTTTACCCTTATTTGAGTCTCTTCCTACTTCTAATTTTATCTCTTTTAGTTAAGCCTTGCCTAGTCTCTCCACTAGCCCCACATCCCCTTATAGATGGCCTTCTTATTTTACCATAACTTGATCCTCTACCCACCCAATAGGTTGATCAACCTCCTGTGACACTCATATACTTTTTATTCATTATACTTGATACTAATAGCTATATCAACATTCCATAACTTCTAATTCTACACCCTCTATTAGCAAACCCATAAAGTCCACTAATAAGCATATTTTTCCTTGCACAACATAGATAATAATTCCTCTACCCATTGTCAAAATATTCAACAATATATCAACACACTATGTCCTACTCTTCCTCATCCTATAGACAAGCCTATACCTCCTCCCAAGTTGTTACCTAAATATATTCCCAAATATTGAAAGGTATATTGTCTATGGCATCAATGCAGTACCCACCATGCTGATCATTACTTCATCCTCTAGAAAAATATTCAATATCACCTTATGACCATTCCTATGCTAGTTATTTTTCCTCCCATAGGTCACCCATGTAAAAAGGCTCCCCATTCATCCACCATGGTACCTACACATTTGGTCCCTTCTTCTCCTATGGTTTCTCCACCTATAGACTCTTCTTCAGTTATATTTCCCTCTCCACCCATGGATCCTCCTTCACCTATTGTCCTTTTTCTACTAGTGGATCCTTTTTGTCACATAGATTCCACTCATATTCCTTCTCCTAAGTATCTTATGCAAAATGGCCCTCATTAACATGATCATTGAGTCATGGATACATTTTTTTAGAGGAGATTCAATGAGAGGTATTTTCCCAACTTTCATTCAAGATAAGTGAGACCCTCACTATAGTTTAGGCCCATCTTCATAGAGATCTGTCAAATTTTATGGATAATGTTTTTGGATAGATATACTAGTATTTGTGAAAATATCATGGTGTTACTTCACTTTCTTATTCATTTTTTTGTTGGATGTGTGTTCCACTTTTATATTTATCTACTTTATATATCATTTGACTTCATGTTAAATGTTTGATTCATTTATCTATCTTATATGGCTCTTTATATTTCATATTATGTGTTTTCTATGGTGTCATTTTCTTTCCTAGTGATCTCTTATGGATTATTTTCATGATTACATACTTCTCTTTATGAGTTCATTTATTTCCATAGATGTCTTGTTATTTTCTCATGATTTTTTACTACCTTATCTCTATAACATGGATAATTATTATTGTAAATTGGTTATACACACCTTATTCCCATTAGTAATCCTTATTTACCATGTGATCAATTAGAAAACAAAGTCATCTCATTGTCATACTCTTATATTATTGGTACACTTTGGGGATCCCTTTTCCCCCCTTATTTAATTTAATAAACTAAGCATAAACATGGTTGAAACTTGAGATAACATATTGGTGTATATGTAAGCCTAAGTGTTTTAGTTAGTCATGTCTTTGGATACTTAACTACATTTAGCCAAAGTCTAAGGCTAATTCATGTGTATCACTTTGTCCCTCATGCTAGTTACTCCAAGTCTGTATGGAGGAGGAACTTAAAATCCATAAAATTTTAAAATCTAAATCATTTAATCAAAATTCAATGATACAAAAGGAAACTTTAAATATTTCAAAAGTATAATCACACTAAAAGATGTGAATTAAAACACATCTCATTTTTTATAATCAAAGATCAAACTCCATAATTGGCCTCATGATAGATTCAAAGTCCATTGGAGTGTGGTAGTCTAGTATATTTAGAAAGGATAATAAAAATTCTTTTAGTGCTACATAATTTCTCACACAACTACCCAATATTCACAATAGATCAATGAATCTGTAAGAGGTCCTGAGGAATGGGGAACACATTATGGAAAGGTATATCCATTTTCCTTTTCCTATTTAAACAAATAACATGAGTAAGTACTACTATCTCACTTATTTACATATACAACTTTGTGTTTATTGAGAATTGGTGTACTTTGTATATTAATGGTCACTAGCCACTTACCATCTTTTCTATGTCCTTAGTGTGCAACATGTTTCTTAAGGTCTTGTCATAGAAACCTACATTATTCCCTTTACATTCTCTCTTTCATTTATAATAATACTAATATTTCCCCTTGAGAAATATTGTTTTTTTGATTGATCACTCCCCCTAGGGATTCCATTTGTGAGTTGTAGTGTAAGACCATGGATAGGACTAGGCCTTCCTTACAAATTATAATTATCAACATTCCTTTTAAAATAGTTTCCTAGTTCTTTCCACCTCATTGGTGTTCCCTTTGTGAGTTTTAGTGTAAGACCATGGATAAGATCAGCCCTTCCTCACAAAATTTTCCAATATCCAAGTTATAATGAAATTACATGTGTCAAATGTGAGATAAGTAGTGATTGAATATGAGTTACAAATCATTGACATGATTCTCATATTGATATAGTATGTTTTATGCTTATTTCATTGACCTTTCACTTTTATCTTCTTATTTTTTGATTACATGTAAGATAACAACCATTTTCTTAAATTTTTCATACTTCCTAGCTTGAATCAATGTGAACAATTTAGGTTCATTTTTTCCAATTTTATTTTTCTTTTATACTTTCTAGTGTGATTTAGTATGATTGATTGAATTAATTTTTTTGTTTTTACACCATTTGATTTTCATGTGTTTTCCATTTTATTACATTATTTCCATACTTCCCAATGTGATATAGTGTGATTTTATTTGTTTTAACTTAGTGAAAATATTTTTCATGGTTTAAAAAAATTTGTTCCCTTTTTTACCATATTTAGTTTATTACATTTAGTCATCTTTTGTTATTACACATTTCCCATTGTGATAGTGTGTAGTACATTTTTTATATTACTTATACATTTCCAAATTATTATTTCATTTTTTTAACCATGGATGTGTATCTCATAATGTTAGAAAAGCAAACATTCCACATATATTTCCCATAGCATACACAACAAAAGCTAAATACATGTGCTAGAAATATATATATCCATGCATCAACATACACAACCACATATAAGTCATGAGATAAAATCAAACTATCAAAATCAATATCTATATATATCACGTGTTTTATAAAAATACAAAGAAATAAATACAACATAGATCCAAATCTAAGTCTAGGCTCCATCCTACCTATCATTTGGTCTAACCACACTACCAATAAATGCTTGGTATTGTCCCATCTGAATGGTACATTGTAATGAGTTAGTCTAGGATATCAAACCTGTTACCTATCCTTGTAGATTGACCATTTGGGCCTTCACCTATCTAAGCTATATCTTGGTAGCCATGTGCATTGTCAATTCCTAAGTCAATGCCTACTAGGACTATGGATGTACTTTTCCTACCCCTCTTAATGGTTTTAATCCATCCCTGCATACCTATAATCATCTTATAGCCTCCCTCACTAGTCTAAACTAACCCAACTAAGCTAGGGAAGATGAACCATAAGATCATCTAGCATGGTGGGGTTGTATGGAGGCAAAACCCCATCTAAAATGTTATGGTGCATATCCATAACTAGAGATCCTCATCTGATCTCCTCGATCACTGGATCTGCAAAACTAAAACTAGATAGATATTAAATCACATATATATCTCAAAATCTATCTATCTTCTATAATCACATGTAACTAGTTTCCTATATCAATGCTTAAAAAAAATGATAACATTTTTTATTGGTTCTAGTGTTAGCTACCACCATCTTCCTATCAGATCACTTGTCAAGCATAGTTTTTTCATGCATGATATGTATAAAAATACCTTTCCATCTAACTTGTGACACAACAATCATGCTATCACAGGTCTGATCACAACTTTCTAGATATCTATATCTCCATGACATATACATTAAATAAACTAACCCTCAATCTAAGGTATATCCTATCTGAGCATGTCTCCCACTGGGCTAGTGCTCACCTCTCTTCCAAATCATTTTTTGTCTTAGTGATCACTAGTGTCCCTCCTATCGATAGTCTTAACAACACATGGACATCCTCTATTATGATACCTACCTCTATGGTATCCCCATCTACCACCCATTAAAAAGTGTTATTTAACTATTCCCATACTTGAAGGAACATTATAATTATATCAACACTAAGTTAAATGCACCTCATCTCCATATTTCCTCCAAAGCCCAATGTGACTAGTCATGCTCTATCTACATCACTCAATTGATCTAGTAGATCTGATAACCATGATGCATCTATCAGACACACCAATACCTCTAACATTTATATAAAATATTAGACAATAAAGAATGTATCAAATATCCATGTCATAAATAATCAAAATACAATCTTAAAATTCCATAAATTAGCCACTTACATTAGCTTTTTGATTTAATTTTTTAATTTTCTATAAAATCAACCCATTTAATACTAAATCAGCACTATAATTTATTTATGATATTATATCATCCCTTTCAAATTCCTTATAAACTATCCACATCAATATTATATCAGCCATCTTCTTGCCTTGTGATACTATATCGACCCTGTTATACATAGTTGGGCTCTTTTAGTGATAAAACATTAGCCCTCTTTAGCAAATTAAATCAACCCTATTGTACATAGTCAGCTTTGTCTCCCATTACCAACTAAGTCAACCTAATAATACATAGTCATCTCCCTATTAACATCCTAAATAGGCCCATGACTATGCATTTGGTCCCTTTTCTTCTAGCTAGCCTTATAGACTAAGTCGACCAGGTCGACTCTATTCATCCATAGTGATAACATTTTTCTCATTTACCATAAATTGCTTAGACATTTATTAGTCTAACTTCTTCCTACTTAATACCCCATTTTAACCCTAGTTTATTTAAAATTTTTGTAGGGTTCATTTTAGTACCTATATTTTGGCTAACAAACAATTTTATATTTATAGCTTAATTTCAAATAAAAATATTCATAAATTTGAAATTTCTAATTGTTTGCCTTTGTTTCACTCATTGAGGCTGATATGCATCCTCCTCATCTCAGCTATCATCTCCTCACCATCATGACTCTATATTATCCAACTAGGTCTCTCATAGCTATGTTTTCTTAGAATAGTAAAAATAACAAATGAATTATTTTTCACCCTATTTATATTGACTATTTCAAATATTTACTACTAGATTATATATTTTAACCATATATTTATTTTTGATAACTCTTTTTTTTAACCATAAAATTTTCTAAAATCCTAACATCCTAGAGAATATTTTCACCTATTATATGTATATGTTGTGAAAAATTGGATTTATCACTCTTTTTTTGATAACTTCTAAAAGTTTGCCTAATGTTCCTTACATTGGACACCTTCACATTTATTGCATCTTCTTATTTATCTACATTACTAAGGTAAATAAAGGTATGTGTTTTTAAATTTTATCCTTCTATTTATCTTATTTTCTCCTTGCTACAATTTATTTAGATTTAGTATTGTGTGTTGCTATGTTCTTTTCCCAAAGCGCCATCCCTTGTTACACCTATGTGACACATGATGAGCTTCAAGTGGGGCATATGTATACATATAATATTTTCAAATTTTATCAAATTACTAATGCTTTCTCTCTTGTAGTAATCTATCAAATCTCAATATCCTTGAGTGTACACCTTCAGGGGTGCACTGATAAAGGGGTGGGCAGACCATTGGTGCTTCACAAGATTATTGGCTCTTTACTACCACTTACTATCTACATATCCATATCCTAAAAACATTACCCTAAGCTTTGAATCCTATCTTTCACCCTCCTCTAGTCATTTTCTACCTTAATTATCCCTTTGCTAGCCAAAATTCATTTTTGACATTTTATGATACACTGTCAACACCATCAACCCTATACTCTAATTAGATTTTTTCAATAATGATATAGAGTCAATTGGGCTGACCCTGTCAGCTAAACTTTCAAAAAGGACTAGGGTTAGATTTAGCTATATATACACACTCATTTCATAATTTATAAAATAAGACACACACACACACACACACACACACACACACACACACACACACACACACACACACACACATTTCACATTTTCTTATCCACCATTATGCTTGAGGAGCATAAATTAAGGTTTCATACTTTATTTAGAGATATGAATCATCACACACACACACACACACACACACACACACACACACATTTCACATTTTCTTATCCACCATTATGCTTGAGGAGCATAGATTAAGGTTTCATACTTTATTTAGAGATATGAATCATGTCTTGTGGATGCATAAATAGGTTGTGTATCCTAGATCTAATTTATGCTTGTCATCCTTACATACCACACTAACATCTTGTGAATCACCTTAGACAAGGAAGAGATTGAGTCTCGGTGGATTCATCTTCAAAGGTCAGTATTCATAACTTTGTTCCTCCTTTGTAAAAGTAGATAGATTTACATTTGTACTTCTCTCTCATGCATTAGGATTTTGCATACATTGATGTGAGTATATGTCTTATATGTATGTTTATTACCTCCACTTTGTGCCACAAGCTTTGGTGAGCACTATATTATACTTTTACTTTGATTTTGTCATTTATACATTAGTGAATGTGAAATCATAGGACCTAGTTGGTGTTATTGCATAGTTTTACTTGACTGAAGGATTTATAACCCTCCTTAGTAACTTTATTATGGTAATAGATCCCTTGGGTAGGTCTATCATATCCATCTTGATCATGACCTCAAATATCTAATGTATCAGTAATCAAAAGTGTAAGTAAGATTTATCTTCTCTAATCTAGGATTGATTTATAGATCAGTTGAATTTCCCTTTGCATACACTTAGCACCATTCTTTTCTATGTAGAATAAACATTATATACAGGACGCAAGGTAGGAAATAAACTAGACTATGAATTTATTAGATTGGGAGATGGAGTTATGGGATTACCTAGACAATAATATCAATCTTTAGTCACTATGTTATGAATATGATGGTTATGTCTTTACAAGTATTACCTTTATTTTATTGTATAAGCCATTATGATTAATTGTATTAATATATATGTGTGAATTTAAGGTCTAGCTATGCACATAATACTCGTAAAAATATCTCCTTATCTTAAAATCCTTAGATCCACTTTTGACACTAGGTTAACAGTTTAAAAAAGGAAAAAAAAATGGGTTGATCTTATCCCATTGAATAGATGAGAATTTCTTACATATTCAATATTTCAAAGAATGAATTCAAACCAAATGTATTTATCCTTATTAGGTGAATTTGTGAACTAGTTTTCCTTAAATATATGGAACTTAATGAAAACATTTGTTTGAGTTTGGTGCTTCAAAATTGGCTAACACCTAACCCTTTTGAATGATTTAAATTATTTTAAGAATATATAAGTGACTTTGAATGTATAAATGTTAATTTTATGCTTGTTATATGTTTTTGGAATCAATATTAATATTACACCTATTTTATATTTGTGTGATACTCTTTGGGTAATTTATCATGCCACTAACATGTTAGATGGATGATCTAATTTATAAAAATGATGAATTTGAAATATTATTACTTTTTAGCACACAATAAAACCATCAAACTTAGATGATATCTTCCAAGTTTAATATTTAAATATGAGAGAAAGGAATAATGATATGGATATGTCTAAGTATGATAATTAATTATTTTTCCCAATATTAAGGGAATTATTGTAGGTTATTGATCGAAACTATAGAGGATCAGATCCGTGGAGAGTACATGGATGTGAGATAATGGTGAATAAGAGTAATTTATGTAAGAACAATCCATGTAGGTTGAAGGTAGGTCATATCTAGGATTTATAAGTATATTATATAAAATTTTAGTATTTTCAATTTTAAAATTTACTTATAGCATGTAGGTAGGGTTTGAGCTATTATTTTCTAATATTATTAGTAACAGAGTATACACAAAGAATTTTTATAATCTATAATGATTCAATAAGAAATAAAATATCATAAAATATAATTACATATGTCCCCTCTTTCCTTTTCAATTTCAAATATTCTAAGTCAAATATCAGTGTATCAATTTCAATTCATATTTGTTGGATAATTCTTTATTTTACATTATCTAAATTATCTCTAGTTTAACATTATTTTAGGAGACTTAAACCTGAAATAACCACCACAAATCTAAGATATATCATTAAATATATTATTTTGAATAATTATCATTATATTAGGCTTGGTATTGAATTCCACCAAATTAAGAATAGCATTATACCTCTTCTTCACTAAATACATTTTTTTATTTGGAAATAACAATTTCTTTGGAATTTAGGGTTCATTTATCATTGGTTAGAGTAGATTTATTAAATCAGGGATGATTCTAATTTTTAATGATTTTAAACAAACATGGTATTGTAATCTTTTCCTTAGTAGAGTAAATAAAAAGTGTATATGCATTGAATATTAATCTCTTTCTAAAATTCATTTTTCAAGATAAGTTGCATTAAAAAAGTTATAATATCCCATTAATATCATGGTATGCTTGAGGCACGTAATTTTATTAATTTTTAACATTTAAAATGTATTGAATATTCTATTTTCATATTATATGTCACACATTAATAATATATTAATGTTAATATATGAGATATGAGTATATATTACAATCCATTATTATTTCCATCAAAATTCCAAAATTAAAATTACTAGTAACAATTATGTTGAAACCTTGCATACACTTATACAAAATATTAATGATTCAAATTATTTTGGAACCATATGTTAATCTTATTATTTTTATAATATTATAGACATGAATATTGAAAATCATTAAGTCTTAGACTTAAAATGAGTCTATGTATAATCAATAACCTTAAATAATATTTGAAACTTCTTGTAAATCACTCTTTAGCAACATGGTAAATCCATAATAAAAACATATTGTTTAAGTTCCTATAGAGATTATGCAAAACATAGATAATTAAAGTGTTAGAACACACTAATTCAATAAGAATGTAATATTACAATGTTTTGAATTTTAGATCATTATGAAAATAGCTTAACTCAAAAAATAAAAATAATAATAAAAAACCAAGTATAACTATTTCTAAATAATCATGAAAAATTAGAAATGATTGAAGTGTCAATCATGAGTGCACAAAAAGTGTTATAATGGCCATGAATTAATTTTTTTTCATTTTTATTAATAATATAATCAAGTTACCACTCCCTACATAAATGCATTTTAATGATATTACATTGGTATGGAGGGACTATCATCACATATTGATGTACTTGATTAGAATGAAAGTTAAAGAAAAAACATCCACATTTACAAATTTAAAAAAATCCACATTTTTAGTATATATAAACACTCCCTTGTAATACATCTAGATTTATCATTTTAATATCCAAGGAAAATTATTATTTAATTAATGATGACATTGGGATCATTTTTCTTAAATTTTAGTGTATTTTCTATTTTTTAATGTCAATACATTCTAATGTATAACATCAATTCGAAAGTTAAATATTCTAATAGCAAGTAGAGGCCAAATATAAAAATTAAAGATTGGTCAAAAAATCATTTGATTCAACCAAAATTTGCTTTGTCATATTTTATTATTTGATATTATGGTTATAAGATATTATTTTGTTGATTATGATGACAATATGGGCACTTAAATTTTATTTTAGACTTATTTGATTTTGGTTTATAGGTGTTTTGAAAGATAATTTTATTTATTTTTCACCTTAATTAGTTGTTTGGTCACTTTAGGAAACTTTCTAAAGATTTCCTACAAAATAGTTGAAATTACCAGTTAACTCCAATTCACTGTCTGAGTACTCAAATTAGTTCCCAAGTGGTAGAGTGTACTTTTAGTGTTAGTTAAGTGAAATTAAAGTGTATTTAAGACAATTCTATTTTTTAGTAAATTTGGGATGCCATTATTTTTTAATTATATATTGTGGTAGTCAACTGATAGTATCTTCTTGCATGATGACTTAAAGGCTATCAATTAGTGTTAGTGGTACTTTTAGTTTTATCTTGAGTTTATATTTAGTTAGTTTAAGTTGTTTTAGATTATAATTTGAGGTATAATTATATATTACCTTTTTTTAAGTAAATATATTTATTTTATTTTTAATTTATGTTTTTACTGAAATAATGTGTCATACAAGTTATCTTGTAAAAGGCTTGTTTAAAGCCTTATTTATAAGATAAAGTTATACACAATAAAACTGTGGTACATCAATTCAAATTAAGATTTATTTTTTTATGTTTTATCTCTAATAATATTATAGGTATATACTATTTTATAGTAATAAGCATATATATTCAATTTTTAATCTATTCAATACATTTTTTGATCTACAATTTCACTCACAACACAACTAGTTTTATAATTAGTAATTATGGTATAGTTTTACTAATGAGATGTGGGTGAGTTAGTAAATTGACTTGGTTTTTTTAAGAACCACCCAGGTTCAAATCTTAGTATGGTATTAGAGGCCAAATGTAGATGATTATTAAGTATTCATGGGTTGGTTAAGGTTGATCATTGGTGTTCTTGGGTAAGTTGTAGTCAATCATTGGTATTCTTGGGCCAATTGTGGCCAATTATTGGCATTCTTGGGATCATTGTGGTCATTGATGGTATTTTTGGGATGATTGTGTCCATTCAATGGTATTATCTTGGGGATTTGGCCCCCTTATTGTGTCCCAGACTGGTAGGATCTCTGATCAAAATTGTTTAGGATAGGGACCCGTCAACCTTGACATCAAGGTAAAACAAATTATGGGATAGTTTTGTTGATACAGAGTTTAAATTTTAGAGTGAAAAAAAATTGGTTTTCAATATAATAATTCATTTTAAAACATTATTTAATATAAAATTAACATTCAATCAAGGTTCATAAGTTTTTTCATGTCATTTTTAGAATATATAATGGATTCAATGAATTGTGATTCCATGAATATTAATGTTTTCAAAGGTGATACTTTGAGTATTAGAGATATTAATTGAAGATAATCACTATGTGTAAATTATTTTGGAATAATTTTATCCATGTGTTCACACCACCTAAATATTGGAACTTTTGACACAAGATAAATAAATAATGGAAAAGGATGAAGAAAAGGAAGATGCACATGTTCAAGGGGCCATATACTTAAAGCATTTATCCAAAAATTAAGTGATGCAAGAGTGCCCATAAGGCATGGAATAAATTGTATAATTAAAATAAAGGATCTATTAAGGTAATATAAAAATATATATAAACTCTCTAAATTAATTTTGAGAATTTGAGAATGTCAGATTTTGAAGGAGTAGTATATTATTTCATAAGGGTAAATGATCTAGTATATAGAATGACATTTTTTAGAGAAATTATATAATATAATATTATAGTAAGAAATATTTTGAGATCTTTAAACCAAATATGTCTATATATTATGATCACTCTTAAAGAGTATAAAGACATGAATACTATAAGTGTTTATGAGTTAGTGGGTTTTCTCTTGTCTCATGATGGTAAGATGAGATTATATACAGGAGATAGAGAAAATGATCTAGAACAAGAACTTGAAAACAAGGCAAGGATTTCAATGAAAAAATGGAAAAATAAAAATTAGAATCAATGGATTTTCTTAAAAAAAATCAAAGGGATAATTTGAATCAAAAATCACATGTAAGAGAAAGAAATACTTTACTTTACAATACTGGAAAAAATAGGACACGTAATTAAAGATTATAGGATACTAGAAACTAATAATTAGTCAAATGAAGAAACAAAAGAGAAGGCATTTCAATATGAAAAAGAGAGTTTAAAGCAGGATCAAATTATTGCCTCAAATATTTTTTTGTGAATAGAAGATGAAAATAATGTTTTTATCTCTTTATTAAAGATTCTCAAATCAGGTAACAAGTCACCAAGGTGATTTCAACAAGTTAGATGATTCCTTTAAAATTTAAGTGAATTTACGAAATGGAAAGTCAATCCAAGTAAAAAGAAATGGTAACATGAAAATATCCACAATAAAATATAAATGTGATATAATCTATCCTAAGATTCTTTATCATAATTTCATAAGGTATAGTGATGAAATCAAAGCATACAAGGTTTGTAATCCTACAAGGAAATCCATAATTGTTTCTAGGGAATGCATTTTTTTCTAAGAGGGCTTATAAGTTCTTACATAAGTTTCTAGATTTATTAGCAAACTGTCTCTCAAGCATTTGTAAGTAGTGAAGATAATTTTAAAATATGTAAGAGGTAATTATAATCATGGTATTTATTTCATACCAGCAAGGTATTTATGTTTCATTTTATACATATATTAATATTTGGAAGGATATCTTGATGCCATGAACTCAATTTCAGGTTAGTGTTTCACATTAGGAAGTGAGTTGGTTTCATGGTTTTCAAAGAAAAAGGCTATAGTTGCATTCTATTCAAATGAATTTGAATATACATCCCTTACATCAACTTTCAAAAAAATAATACAATTTATATATTTTAATAATATCCATGGAAGATTCAAGGAGATGATAGGCATCTTACCTCTTGCATAAAAGGGGGGAATGTTCAATATGATGCCAATATGGGCACATGATTTATATTTTTAGACTTTTTATTTTTTGATTTTTAGGTTTATTGAAATATTATTTTATTTATTTATGACATAATTAGTTATTTTATCACTTTTGGATACTTTCTAATGATTTCTTAAAAAATATCTAGATTTGCAAGTTAACTCTAGTACTCTAATTAGTTAAATGAAATAAATTCACAAAGTCCATATTCAAAACTATAAAATGTCTAAGTACTCAAATGAGTTACCAAGGGGTGGGGTGTATTTATAGTGTTATTTAATTGAAATTAAAGCATACTTTAGTAAATTCCTATTTTTAAGGAATTTGGAATGCCAAGCTTTTCTAATAATAGCTTCCAGTAGTCAATTGATAGTATATTCTTGCATGATGACCAAAAAGTTAACAATTAGTATTAATGGAACTCTTAGTTGTATCTTGATTTTATATTTAGTTACATTAAGTTATATTAGAGTATAATTTTATAAGTATAATTATATATTACTTAGTTTCCAATTAAATTTATTTATTTATTTTTCATTTTATGTTTTTCTTAAAATAATGTGTCATGCAAGTTATCGTGTAAAAGGCTTATTTTAAGACTTATTTATTTAATAAAGTCACACAAAATAGAAGTGTTTAAATAAATTTAAATTAATAATTTTATTTTATATTTTATCTTTGATATTATTATAGGTAGACAATAATCTTTACCATCAAACATATATTTCTAAGTTTGAAGTTATTTAGTACACATTTTGAACAACAATTTCACTCACAACATAGCTAATTTAATTGCTAATAATTATAGGACAATTTTGTTGATAAACACCTTCAATTTGAGAGTGAAAAAAATAATATTTTCACTTCACCAATTCACTCAAAACATTCATATTTAATAGAGATATTTGATGCACCTATCAAACGATTTGGCATGCTTTCTTATCAATAGTTCAACAACTTTCACCATCTTTGCAAGGTAAGATTTACTTGTGTCCCCAAATATTGCATGCCACCTATTTTTTTGCCAAATTTTGTTAAAAATTACTATCTAAAAATTTGATATCTCATGATCAAATGATATTTTTGATTTACAAATATGGTTCATCTTTGTAAGTGGTTTCAACTAAGATTAGATTTTATGATATTAGTATTAATGTGGTTAGCCTTTGAAGTGAAACAAAAATATAATTATAATCAAATATAACAAATATTTCTTTACTATTTTCATGGCATTCATCCAAAATATGTGTGATATTTTAAATTTGTAATTTATTTGCTTTAACTAATTTTTTTTACCTTTTAGACCTCATTAATGATAATATGATACATGGAGGTTAAGATTATCTATTGTTAAAATATTACATTCAAATTAATGAGTTTTTAATACCAATCTACCTTAATACATCACATTTATATTTTTATACATTTATTTCCTATATTGTGTTCTTTACACATGACAACTAGAGATATATAGTACAACATATGATTTTTTAGCATTAGTATAGAAAATGAATTTAGCCTTCTTTAGAAGTTGCCTTGGTAAAAAAATTCAAAGGATTCCCATTTTAGTTGTTATAATAAGGGTACATAGTAGATTACAAAATTAGAAATGAAAAATCATTTTTGCACACTCAATGGTGATTGAACCAAGATTATATACATTGGTATGTTAGATATGTTGATTAGATGCCACTATTTCCATTAATAGGATATAATAACAAACCAAAATATTGAATAAATAATCCCATAATTTTAATACACACTACCAATTTATAGGTGAACCATCTTGGTAATATTATATTAAAATATACATTATTCACCTATTGATTATACTCCTTAAATAATTTGGTAGCTTAAGAAAATAATTTAAACTAGATCTATGACCAAGAAAATTCTTATTTAATTATTGTAACTATATCCTCAATAAAGGAAAATTAAATATGTAACCAAATATACATATATAAACCAAATATATGAGTATATAATGGAAATGGAATACCCAAGAGTTGAGACATTCAATACATATAATTCTAAAAATAATTTAAACATTATTTAGTAGAATGATATCTAGGTATTTGCCTTTAAATCCCTCACATAATTTTTGGGAAAAATTCCACTACCCATTCAGAGACTATCACATTGCATTTTGTGATTGGTGAGATTACAGTGACTCTTGAGGATGTACTACATATTTTATGACTATCGATGAGAGGTGCAAAGATATAATAGCGATCACATACCCTAAGTGTGATGGTGTAGAGATTAGTTGGTTGACTTTAGATTGGAATTTGTGATTCATGGGTGGACATTGATAGGTATCTAAAGGAGGGGACTATTTATAGGTTGACTCTTGTGGTTATGTCTCTTATTACTAGTATACTCTTACCAGACAAGAGTGTTCAATGGTTCTATTTGGAATTAGGGGATGGCGTCAGATATGGTTCAAGATTATCAAGTTTTCTCTTGGGGTCCCATGGTACTGGCCCATTTATATAAATAGATCCATATGGGGGATTATAGAGGAGAAATGAGCTTAGGTCCCTCTCTATTATTACTAATATGTATTTGGGAGCATATCATGATAGATATACCATTAGGTATTCATGTAGATAAGGATACTGGATAGCCCTTAGTGTTTATATGGTATATCATTATTAGAGTGTAGAGATCTCATTCTAATGAGAAACATTTTTATAGATAGTCACTTGATAGTTTGTGAGCTAATTAGATTACATGAATGTCATATATATAGGTCTGATTTATATGGGTTGAGGATATATACATTACATGATTCATGCTCACTGAGTGTTATATTACTAGTCATAATGATTATATTATTGAGATATATTGGCATGATCATGTGCAGTGATAGTTCAGGAGGTAGTAAAATATTCCTAAAGAGGGTCATTTATTTTCTCATAGAGATAGGGAGAGGAAATAATTGGTGGATTTAGTAGATAGAACACTAGCCAAAGTAGATTATGAGAGAATTTCCCCTATTATATGGGATTGTTAGACTCCTATTCCATATCCAAGAGTGACTATACTTTATATAACTTGGTAGGCTCAGATTTAGCCTCATAGACTACTAAGATAACTAGCTAGAGTGAGGAGGGGGATGTTCAGAGATTATTATAGGAAAAATTTATCTTAGGGAAGAGATAACCATAGATATTATAACCCCATGCACAATGTTAGCAAGATGTATATGGAGGATTAGATGTGATGGATATTGATGGGGGAGATTAGGGTGTCAAGATGGAAACTAGACTAGTGTTAGAGATCAGGTAAGAGGTGAGAAATGTAGATAATGTTGGACCATTTAGGCCACCCATGAGAAAGGATGACTAGACACTTTTAGATAGGTTAAGGACATAGATACATTATTAAGCTATAGAGGTTTCAAGGATCTCATTTGAGCAAGATAGGATGGTTGTATATTTATAGGGATAGATCATAAAGAGGGATAGTCAAATGGTTGGATTACTTGGATAAGTTTAGAGTTATATGGGATAGGTAAAAACCTTACAGGGGTAGATAGTTGTAATTTAGAGGTAGATTCAGAGTCAAGACTCATAAATAGCCTCATTACCAGGGACTATTGGCTAGCTTAGGTCAAGATTAAGAGAGCGAGAGAGAGGTAGAGTTATAGATGGTTGTAAAGGATAAGGAGGAGGGTCATATAGTACTAGAGTAGGGGATATGAGGATGGTGATGAGGTAGATCATTAAATTGATGCAAGAGGTGAAATATTATAGATATTTATATGATGTAATGTGTCATTAGGTTAGCATGTCATGACCTTGTGAGTTAGTTCCTTCTTGTCTATGCACTAGCCTCATAGGAGACCACCTAAATAGTAGTGATTTTGGATATGTATTTAAGAGGCATGGGTTATATGATGGAAATGTATTTATTGTATCACATTGATGCCCATAGGGCCCATTTGTGTCATTATATATTTTGACATGGACTCCAATGGATTCTATGGAATATTTATAAATGTGATTATGATTTTATTATATATGATGTTATGATTATTATTTTGATGATGTTATTGATGATGGATGGACTTGAGTATGTGATTGTTAGGTATGGATATATGGATCATAGCTGCGGTTTATTATGGATTTATATTATGTGATTGGATATTATTATTTTTATGTGATGATGAGAATTTATAGATGAGATAATGATGATGGTGCATATGTTTAGATGATTACTTATATGATATAGATGTTTGTTATGGTTTATATGTAGATGATGTTTATTTTTTTTATATTTATAATGTGATGGTATAATGACATGTAATGTATTTTAACATGTGCTAGTATATATTCCATTTTTTTAATCAAATGTCTTAGAAATAATAGTTAGGTAAAATCCTCTTGCACTAATGAGTTAGATGGGGTGTTGGGTAGTAGACTAGGATTGTTAGATATGATAGTGGAATGATTAGGGGGATGGAATGGGGGGATTTTAAGCCATTAGATATGTAGGCAATCCAATTTAATTTTTCACTTGTGAGTATGAGTGTCCCCATGACATGAAGATACTCAATGTCATATTCGATTCACAGTGCATGGGAACTCCATTTTAGTGACCTTCCCAATTCCTATGTTGGGTAGTCACTTAAGGACATCATTGTTACCATTTGTAAAAAAAGAAAAAAAAATTAAAAGATAAGATAATAAGACAACAAAATAATATTATTGACTATATCATAAAAATATTTAAAAGACTTAATGAATATTAATAAATTGATTGACAATATTGACATGTGGAGTATATATTGACTTGTGATAAAATAACACACATACATGCATATATAAAAGGGTAATTCAAGATATGTAAAAAAATTACCACTTAATAAGATAATATAATAGGATAATGATAAATATTTTGACATATGTACATATTTTATTTCTATAAAAGAGAACCTAAAGAAATGAATAAAAAGATTTTGGACAACTAAAGACTAACAAATGGAGGGAAAACAAAGGAAATATATAAAAGATGCCCTAAGAGAATCAACTTTAGGGATATAGTAAAATATTTACAAGGGTCAGTTGTGCCCAAAATTTATTATGATAAATGAGACAAGGATCAAAATCAATTGTAAATAAAAATTTTAGGGTATAAAGTGAATGATTAGGATTTAGTTAAAAAGAATATGATGGATCATATAGTAATAACATTATATGACCCTTCATTAGTGATGAGGTTAGTGGGTTCTTATGGATTTCTATGTAAGGGGTGAATGTGGATGGAGAAATTTGGATGCGATCAAGTCTAATAGGAAGAAGAGTCATCGAGGAGGATGTGATTAGGATATATACTAGGATGTCCAAAATGGGATGATTAGATGTTTGAAAGTGGATTAGACTTTTTATAGGACTCCTCAATATATAATCCCCTCATATATTCAATAATGATTTGCCCCAATTTGAAACCCATATGTCTTGATTTTCCCTAAGCATATATTATATGCCCACTATTAGGACTAGGGTCATATGGAAATGATGGAATGGAATGAAAAGATCAGATAAGTGGAGTGGAAATGGATGTGCCCCCAAGAGTGGGGAATCATAGATAGAGGTTATTTTGATATTTTTAAGTATAAAAATGCTTCAAATGCATAATATTCATGGGTTCATCAATCTCATCACCATCTAGTGTATCCAATCTATAGGCTCCTAATCCAAATTTTGCAATAATGATATAAGTACAAAGCCAATTTGTTTGAAGTTTTCCTTTCTTTTCTCACTCTGCATTGGTATTTTTTTATTCTCCTTTAGGATTAGGTCACCAATTTCAAATTTTTAGGACTAGATCTTCTTGTGATATTTTACCTTGAGCTTATTCTAGTATTCCCTACGATGATCCAGGGCATTTGACATTTTTATATAATATATCAAGATCTTGTAGCCATTTTTATCTATAATTATGATTAGTAATCATATCTCTCAAATATATTCATAAGGAGGGGAGCTCAACTTCAATAGGCAAAATTGCTTATGTGCCATAGACTATAACATATAGAGTGGCTCTAGTAGGTGTTGTGTTACTGGTTTCATAAGATAAAAAAGTGGGATATAATTTTAAATGTTAATTTATACCCACATCGTTGATAATTTTCTAAAGAATTTTGGGAAGTGTTTTATTAGTTGCTTTTATTTGTCCATTGCCCTAGGGATAGTAGGGTGTGGAGAAATGATACTCAATTTGATAATGATTACACAAATATTTGAATTCTTGATTTTTGAAATATTTACCATTATCAGATATAATTTTTACTAGGATTATAAAGCATCAAATAATATTATTTAGAATGAATTTTGATATCTAGAGATATGTGGTATAAATTAGTGACATTGCTTCAACCCATTTGGTAAAATAATTTGTAGTTGTAATTAGAAACCTATGTCAATTAGATGATGTAGGATTGATCTTGACAATTAGGTATAGTCCCCATATGGAGAATGGTCATGGTCTAATTATAGGATATATCTCTTGTGCTAGGGTATGAATGAGATTACCATGCTTCTAAAAAGCTGCACATTTTCAAAAATTCTATCAAGCATCATGATCTATTATGGACCAATAGTATCTAGTCTAGAGTAACTTCTTACCGAAGGTGATCTCACTAACATGACTACTATAGATACTATCATAGACCTCCTTGATTGTAAGAGTATCCTCCTCTAATGTTAGGCATCTCAACAAGATCATGTCATATCCTCATTGATAAATCATGCTACCAAGGATGGTATAATAGGATGTGTGATGAAAGAAGGATTTATGCTAGTGACAATTGAGGTCTAGTGGTAGAATGTTTTCATGGAAATAAGTGTAAATGTAATGATGCTAGGGTAAATATGGATCATGTATAACATAATTTTGATAATGATTTACTGATTGATGAGTTGGTAATATTAATTTTTCAATTATAAAATTGCTTTCAAGTACATCTTCTCAAAGATATATCAAGGAACTAATGGTGGGCATTAAGTTGATGGGTTTATAACTTCTCCTAGAAACTTGTTTAAATGTTATTGACTATAATGTTTTCTTCAATTGCTCCACTAGTTGTTTATAGGAAAGTAATTTATCATCTTTAGTATATAACTCCTTGTTTACCTATTTTATAATCAATTAGGAATCCTCAAATACCTGAAGATGTTGGATATTCTATTTTATGGGGAGTTTTAGTCTAGAAATTAATGCCTCATACTCATAAATATTTTTTATACATGGGAAAGTGATTCTGAAGGATTTAGGGATTGGGTCACTTTGTGGGGTTAAAAAAAGGATTCTCATTCCTAATCCATGTGTGGTGAAAGAGCCATCAAAATATAAATTGTAGATATTTCATTCTACAATAGCTAATATAGACTCATCTAAGAATGCCATGATTAAAGACTTAGTGTATGTGATAGGTGTTACTACAAGTTGATCTTTAATGACTTGGCCTTTAATGTCTTTTTGGTTTACATATTATATATCAAATTAAATTAAGAACATAATCCATTTGGATATTCTACTAGTTAGAGTTAATTTTTATAACATTTATTTAATAGGATCAACCTTTTTTATGAACATGACTTGGTTGTTCAACATATAATGATTAAGTTTTTACAAGGCAAATACTATGTCTAGGAAAGTATTTTCAATAGGATTATAGTTGAAATCATATGAGATTAAATTCCTACTTAGATAATAAATTGATCATTCTTTACCTTCATCATTATTGAGTTAGTAAGTCCCCTATCACACAAGGTATTTTAGAGATATACAAAAGTAACGACCTTCTTAAGATGGGTGATGATAAAACTGGAGGCTTAACTAGGTATTACTTTAGATTATCAAAATCCTATTGACATTCTAAGTTATAGTTGAATTGAGTTCCATTAATTAAGATATGTGTGAAGGGATGACACTTATCTACCAATTATGATATAAACTAATGAATAACCTATAGTTTCCCTTGAAGGCTTTGAAACTACTTCATGTTCTTGGGAGGATCATTTTAATGATTGATTTTACTTTTGTGGGATCGAATTCAATGCCTCTTCTAGAGACTATGAACCCTAATAGTTTTCCTAAGCTTACTCCAAATACATATTTTTTAGGATTAAATCTAACCTTGTATTTGTAGATCCTCTCAAAGATTTTCCTTAAGACCATAAGATGTTTTGATTGGATTTTAGACATTCCTATTATATCATCCATGTAATCTTCCACAATGTCATGAATTATGTCATGGAATATGACTATCTTAGCCCTTTGATAATTAGCTTCCACATTTTAAGACCAAAATTCATCACTTGATAATATAAATACCCCCATGGAGTAATAAATGCCATTTTGTGTTGATCTTTGAGAACAATTCTAATTTTATTGTAACCATAGAAACCATGCATGAGGGATAGCATCTCATAGCTTATAGTAGAGTCCAAAACCATGTCTATATTAGGTAATGGAAATTATTTGGGTCATGATTTATTTATATCCCATAAGTAAATATAGATTTAGATTCCCCCTTGTGGTTTGGCCATTGGGACAATATTATATATCCACTCAAATTAGTCAACTAAACATATAAACCTAGCTTCTAGGAATTTATATAATTATTTTTTAACAAGAGGGTCACATTAGGGTGCATTTTGTGAGTTTTTTATTTAATAGGTTTTACATTTAGATGAACCACTAAATGATGCAATTATAAATTTGGATCTAGTTTAGGCATATCTGAATAACTCCATGTAAATACAATGATGTATTCTTTAAGAAGATCAATGAAGATTTGTTGCTCTTTAGGTGTAATAATTTCCCCCATTTTGACTATTTTAGGACTTTCATTTGTTCTAAATTTTGCTTATATAACCTTCTCAACAAGATAAGGTGATTGGTCTTGTAAATATTTGGGGGTGATGGTAATTCTTATTTTCCTAAAGTAAACTCCTCTAAGAGCTTTGTATCCAATTCCAAATAAGACTATGGTTCATCAAGAATAGACTGGATTTCTTATAGATTTTGAGAGGGTCATGATATTCATATTATTCTTCCTTAATTTGATTTAGATCTAGTTGTTTCTATCCAAAATATGAAAATTCATCTAGACAAATAGAAAATCCTTTCTTGTGGTCTTTTAATGGCATAAAATCTCTTGCTCTTAAATATTGAATAATAGATTCATTATTATAAAATATATCAAAAAAGGTTCATTCTTCTGACCCTAGTCCATAAATATGGGATAGTGAAGGGATATGTTGATGGTGGCTATGGTGGTGTTAGGTAAGAGATTGGTGGTATCCAATTCCTTGTAAAGACAAAAACTTTTTTGACTTTTTCATCAAAGGTAGACTCTTTAAGAATCGAAGAAGTGTCCAAGATGATAGTGCTTAGGTCAATGCCTAGAGGATTTTATCCCAATCCAAGATGTTTTAGGTGTTATTTAACACCTATAGTTTAAAACCTACCTTATTCATCTATTCCTAGTCCTTTACCCTTATAATTCATATTTTGAAGCAAATTTTGTAGTTAGGGGTACTTTGTTTATGAAATTCTAGGGACTCATCTTTAGGAGTGATCCATGAATCATCAAGTTCATAGAATAATTCATCTAATAGCATGCCTTCACTATTAAAGGCTATGGACCCAAAATGATAAATAATGGGTTTATATTTCCTTATGGTTGAGGACCAATAGTTGTTTGGGGAGAGTGGTAGGTCTCCAACATAAAGGCTTTTGTATTCATACTCTCAATAGCCCTTAGAAGTAATCTTAAGTCAAGTGATGTCTGGGGATTCATTTGAAATAGGTGTTAGATCATTAGGGTGGATATATTTCATAGCTTTGGGGTTATTAGTAGAACTATGAGCGCTGGGGAAATAACAAGTAGGATGAGATTGGTCTATTTGACAACTATGAAAGTGTTTTATTTCCCTTGGAATGGTAACCTCCATTCTTGAATGAGGGAGTTTTAAGCATTGATGGATGGTAGAGAGAAATTATCTTATTTCATGAATCCATGGGCATCCCATAAGTAATTTATATGGGAGATCAAAGTCTACTACATGAATTAGGTTTTGGTGGACTATAAGTCCCATAGTTATAGGAAGATAAATAGTGCTTGTAGACGGCCTTTCATTATCATCATATGATTTTATCATTATTAAGGTAGGACCTAATGAAAACTTAGAGTATCCAAATTTATTAAATAAGTTAGGATTTCAAAAATTTAATGTTGACCCTTTGTTTATGAGCACCCATTAGATCTTATGATTGGAAATGTAAATTTAAATGAATAGTGGATAATTCTGGTGAGGCGTATAGGTGGCATATCCTATGCACTAAAATTAATATATTGGGAAGGAGATAAATGACCCACCAATGCTTGAAATTGACTTGTATCAATATCCTTAGGGACTTTGGGTTCATTAAAGACTTGACTAAGAAGCTATTGATGTACCAATGTCATCTTAAGAAGATCCATGAGAGATATTTGAGTTGGAGTCTTCTTAAGGTATTGGATGATGTCATATGGTTTGTTGTAAGACCTTGAGTCTTTTTTAGAGATATTTATTTTTTAATATGTAGAGGTGATGGGTCCTTTAGAGGTATTCTAGGAATAGTGATCTTGCTTATTGTGTAGTAACTACATAGTCAATGATTTCCCTATCTATTTTAAGGATGGTGGATGGTGGTTATGTGGGATCTTGTGGGCCTCATATTTTAATGATATTGATATAATGGTATGGAATAGAATAATAGTCAGTTCTATTATAAGTGGAGCATAGATCCCCTTAAGTGGTTTCTTTTTCCTCTAATCATGCTTAGGCAAGGGGTCTTGATATAATCCCTATTATTGATTCTTGGATTGACTGGTTAGACTCTCTTATTCTACTTATGTATTGACTTTATCAATTAAACCTTGAATGTAATGTCTTAATTGCATGAATTTCTCAGTATCATATCCTTTGAATCTTTGATAATGGAAAAAATCATCATCATGATACCAATTTGGTCATGGCTTACTATCATCCAATGGTCCAATTTTAGGGAGAGTAATCATATTAGCAATGATTAATTATTGTAGGACCATTTATGAATGTACCCCAATACTAGTTATAGGCCTCTTTCCCATTTGGGGCTTTGGTTTTCCCCTTGATATCCTTAAAGTGGATACATTTTGTTGTTTGTTATTAGGGGAAGATTTTTGCACTGCTTGCACATGTTTATAATCTATTACATCATACCCTATGATATTTTTTTTTTAAAGACCTAAGGCTTACCCAAAAAAGTATTATATTGATTTTGACTCTATTTATTTTGGGTATATTATTTAATTATCCCATTTTTAATGATCACATTTTCAATTTGGATCCCTTTATCTATGATTTCATCAAAATATTTAGCATATTGTAGTTTTAGTTAACATTTTAATTTAGCATTAAGATTATCAATGAATATTTTGGCTAATTCCTTCTCAAGAACCATGAAACAAAATTGATTGGTAAGACTTCTCTAACATTATAAGAATGAGGCTAAGCTCTCCCCATTTCTTTGATTAGTATTATAAATATCTATAATGTATATGTCATGTTCAATGTTGAAGGAGAAGTGTCACACAAAATTTTATGTTAACTCCTTGAATCTAGATATGAATGTTTTAGGTAGATGCATGAACCATTATAGTGTGCGCTCCATAATAGATTTAGAGAATATTATAAGAAGGTAAGCATCATCATAGGTAACCTTATGACATGATATATATAATTCTTGCCCATGGTCTTATGGATCCCGTTTTCTTTTATATTTGTCAACTTTTAAAATATTGAATTGTGTTAGGAAAGTTACTTTCAAGATACTCATGTCCAAGGGAGATGTGCAAAATTCTTCATATTTATATCTCATTACTTAGGTGTGAGGATGAATCTATTTAAGATTATCTTTCATCATTTTCCACTCTTGAGTGAATGAGGGGTCCATTAAGGGATTAGAATCTTGTACTTAACTTATTCTAGGTCTTGAGTGATCATGATTGGTATTTATAATATGTTGTCTTGGTGAAGTGGGTCTTTGGTTTTAAGCATGAAATTGAGAGGTAATGGAGTTAATTTTATGAGATAATTGGTCTAATTGATCCTCTAAGATAGTTCTTCTCTAATCATCCTCAACGTAATTATTTTGTGGGGGTTCTTGTTCTTCATCAAGTTCTTGCTCATTATCCACAAAATTATCTTCTTCTTATTCTTGGTTGACATTATTTTGATGGGGAAGAGTATTTAGTCTAATGAATAGGAATATGAGATGTTGTAAGAGGCTTGGATCAAAGGTGTGGGGTAGTGTGCCACCTATTATAATGACTTGGGCAAGAATTTGATCATGGTTCTCATAGATTTATTAGTCAAATTGATCCCTAACCTCATCACTATGGAAGAATTCATTTTTAAGCCACTCTTCCTCTCTAAGGGTGTGCATGTCACTATGTGTGTCATCATTATCCTATATTTATTCACCTATGTTCCCTAAGATATCATTTTCTTGATTTTATCCTTATCCCATTCTTAGAATTTTGGCACGGGTTCTAATAGGCATGGTATATGGTGAGAAAGACATGAGAATAATGATTAGGTATGAATTTGATTTAGGATGATGGGAGAGAAGGTGACTTTGGATATAAATTTTGTCTAAAACCTAAGACTAAAAGTGTCTAATAGAAGTGATTTGATGTGACTTAGACTTAAATTTGAGGATATTAAGACTAAACTGAACAAATATTACCAAAGTAAACAACCTTTAAAGGTTCAATCTAGTAAGGAGATAAAGAGGATGAGATGACTTAATACCCTTCTCACTAGAAAGGTGATGCTTAGATGGTTTAAGGGTATGAAAAGGTAAGATGATTAATACTATGGGTGATAAATTAAACCAAACAAGTTTGCTGACATTGACAATATTTGATCAAGGATAGGTTGAATAAAGTGGTGAATAGGATAGAGAATGATAAGTGACCACAAAAGTTTTTATTTTCTAGATAAAGGTTTATCATCCAAAAGGTGTCAATATTGATATCAAGTGATTTTGTTTTGATTATAAGATGGTACATGTCCTAAGGTTTTTACTAGTGTTTTTGGTAAAAGGGATTAAGATGACTTGAATCACAAACAATAGGAGCCTTAGCACAACACTCACATACGCACGTCCAATCATAAGCCCTAATTTTAGTCAATTAAATGGGTGTGTAACCTGATTCCTAAATTATATAATGGATTCATAGGTGAGGCACAAAATCTACCAAACTCTCTCAACCCTATCTATACTTAATGGTCACTTGGGAGCTAATACTGACTCCTGTAGCAAGGTGAATGTTATGACTGATAGGTCCTCTACTAGGTATACACAAGGGTGTAAAAGGGGTGTCCCTAATATACACAAACTTACATGGGGCCCAAATCCATGTAGGGTGTTTTTTAATTCCTAGTTTAGATAATTAACTCTTCCACTTCATAGATGACATGTATAGGGTCAACCATCTAACCTAACGATAAATGTCTCTGATATTTATAATCTATCAAAATATGGAGTTTGGTTGAATTCGTAGTGATGAAATATGTTTTAGAAACCCCTAGTGACTAAGCAAGTGCATGGAAATTAAATTTATGTCTTGTGTTATCGTAAAATAAAATGGATTGACACACATGCAAGCAAAACTAATTTATTCAATTAATTACCTATGTGAGTAAATTTAAACAAATAAGAAAGACACAAAAATATATAAATTTTAAGATTAAAATTATTAATTTAGGCACTATCCTTACAATAACACAAGTTATTAAACTAATATAGTGCCCTCTACTGAGATGATCCTGAACCAAGTGGATTAGTAGTTTTAAAATAAGCAAAACTACCTTTTTCATGTAAAAATGTAAATACACAGTCAATTAAATAAAAAATTGCTTCTAGAGACCACAAACTCATAGACGTTAGACAATATTGGGATTCTATAATATGAAATTTTATTGATTTTAAAATGATCATGATCATAATGATATGGTTTATGAAAAACTGCAAGTGGTCAATCAAAGTCATGTCTTAAAATTCAATACCACAAGTTACAATCTACAGTTTTATGGGAAAATAAAAACCTTATAAATCTAACACTTAGACTAAATTAAATATGTGCTAAAAATATTTATAGATGTTTTTATAGATCACTATTATATACACAAGGATAAAGGCGACAATATATAAGATTTTACCCAAAATTGATTATTAATGACCACAATATAAGTTCTAAATTTGTTCACAAAGAGTTCATAAGGTAAAAAATAAGATATTACGTGTAAAAATATTTTTTTTATTTTTACTAGAAGCTAAGAGAGATTAAAACCTACTATTTAATTGTTTAATGTATTTTAGTCAAAATCACCTATTTTAAGCAAAAATGCTTATGTTAAATAAAACCATTGTTCATAATTTATGGTTTTTCTAATAATTAAAAACCATATTAAATATTATCGAGTACAAAATTCCTAAATATATTCAAACATAATGATTTTATCTTAGACAAAACTTATAAGATATTCAATATAAAATAAAACAAAAACAAGTATGATCAATTTCTTGTAAAATCAACCCTGGACCTAAAAAAATGCAAATTATTAATCAAAATCGGTTTTGTGAATCTGTAGTATTATGTAATGACTATAGAGATATCTAGGGATGGTACCTTTCTTTCATGCACACATAAAATAATTAAATAGAGATAAAAAAATGGTTTAAAATTTCAAATATTAGTAGGTTAACCTAATGGTTTTAATCACAAAGGAAAAAACCTTATTCTTGAGGGCAATATCATGACTGTGTATTAGTGATATTACTTTAAACAAACTAACTATTAAAATTAGATACACTTGGGTTTTGACCTATCCTTGTAAGATAAAATAGGTTAATATGGACCCACAAAAGCTTAAATGTTTATGTTAAGCTTGTTATTTTGACTTAAAAACTATTTTCTACAATATTTTAACTTAATCTTCAAAACCAAAAACATTATAAAAAATTGCCTTTCACAAATTGTAGCATTGTAAAAGTAAAAAACCTATTAAAACAAGAATTTTTTAGTGGTTAAAATTTGTGGTTAGAGAAAAATCACTAATTTTTAGGCAAAAATACTATTGCAATACCATGATTTACAAAGCAAAATAGCCCTTTTGCCTAAACGTGAAAATTTGATCAAATTTAGAACTTTTCCTTCATCCAATCTATCATGTAGGCTTTCAAAAAACTTATAACATGCAATATAGTTAAATTTAATTGGTTATCCCACCATAGTCACTAATATATAATTTTATTTTTGAGCTATTTATTAAAACTACTATATATAGTAAGTTAAATCCAACAACACAATAAAATCAAAAGGAGGGAAATAAAAGAACAATCAATAATTAAGAATGAAATCTTATCATCACCTTATCCCTTATGGATTCTCTCTAACATATTCAGATTGATTCCAATGCAAAATATATTGAATGTGGATTACTTGATTGTGGTTTCAAAATGACTCTAATGGCTTCCTTTAGATAATTAAATGGATTTGTGAGAGTATGAGGATGTTTTAGGGTGGATGAATATGAGAGTATAATGAGGGATTATGAATTTAAATTTTTTTTTGGCCCTGGAAGAAGCATGGATTTTATAATATGGTGGAGGATATTTTAAGGGAATTTTAAATTATCTAGAAGTCTCTGGTTTAAAGACTTATAGAATATTAGAGGAACTTCTCTAGTTCTATAGGTTTCTTGGTTAGTTTATAGGATAATGAGGGATTAGATGAGGATTAAATTAGGTTTATGGTTCATAGGGATATAGGAGAGGCTAGGTTAGTTGGTTGGATAGGGGGTATTTGAATAAATAGTAAATTTTACATTTACAAGTGGGCTAGTTGGTAGTTAATGCAATAGGATTAATGGTTAAGTAGGATAGGTAGTAAGGTAATGAAGTGATTAATTGGTCATAAGGGTATATAAAGGTTTATGTGGTAACATAAATATTTTATATTAAATTAAATTTTCTTTGATTGGTTAAGGATAGGGTTATTAGATAAATTAGTAGGATTAATAGAATTATTAAGGTGAGTAGATTTAGATGCATACATATAGATCTATAAGAGAAATCAAAGGAATAAAAAGTGTATCTAGGAATAATTCATGTTACACACCAATATTTTTTAGATTAAACACTAATAATAGGTGAATATTCAATTATGGAGGCTAGGGATTTCAAGATTATTACTAAGAACTATGAGGTGGTTTTTTGGTTAGAGTATCAACTTCACAAAGAGCTCCCTGTTCTTCATCAACACTCCAAAAGTCCCTTAGAAGAAAATATCCAAAATATTGGGCTATCAAATAAAATACCTCTATTCTTCCTAATTATTATTACCTTTATTTAGTGGAAGAATGACATCATAATTATGAATCTCACTCCTTCATAGAATCTAGAAGAAGTTGGTAGGTTGTAAGTGTAGACTTCTCTCTCATGTAGGTAAGATCCAAATCTTCAAAAAGTTTAATTCAAATTATACATGTATATTGCATGTCCCTCTTTATCACTCATAAAAATATTTATACTAAAGTGAACAATTCCATAAACATTTCCTTTGGAAGGGCACTGAAGACAAATTCAAATTCCCACATGGAGCTTGCAAAAAAGCCTACCTTCCTAAAGTAAAATGAGGTTTAGGTTTTTGAAGGTTTAATAATATTAATAAAGATTTATTATAAAAATAATGATTAAAAATCATTAAATAATATAACTAGTGGACTAAGATCATAAAATATAAATACCTTGTCGATAGGGAAGAAGATAGTTTGTTAATGGAAAAAGGCTTATATAATAGTTTAGCATTTTGGAAAGCCCTCATAGAAAACAAAGGATTTATAAAAAAGGGTAACAAACAAAACATTTTGGATGAGTAAAAAACTCATTTTTTGGATGAAATTGGGCTAAAACCCTATGGATAGATCTCAATCATAAATTTAAGGAGCTATTTAAACCTAAAGTGAAAGACTTTTACAAAAAAACCAATGGTAAAAGGAGTTGGAAACTATTGTACAAAAGGAATAAGTTAGTGAATATATTTCTTAGTCCATCCTTTCCCTCAAAAAAAATATACAAAACACTCACATTAGTCTCTTCCCAAATAAATATGAGCTTATTTGGCCTACAAACACCATTGGAGAAATATCGATTGAGTTAGGGTATCTAGTCAACCTAGATCTAGAAGAAGATTAATTCCCCTGGAAAGATAGGTGGATCAATAATCTCACCTCCAAGATTAATATGTTATTATAGTTATTTCCTCAAAATAACTTTCTCATGATTTACAATCTCATCAAACTAGGTATTCCCATCCCCAATAGATGAGTTTTTATACAAATACAACAAAAAATTAGTTTATCACTTTTTTTTAAAGTACCCTTTTACCTAAAACTTTTGACTTTAATTTTTAGAATTTCAACTTCTCTTGGACAAGAAACAACTATATCCTCAATCTCATTGAAAAATGTAAACCCCTTGGGAATTATCCTTTTTTAAATTACTTTGGCACTTATCCCTTCCCCACCATTTCTAGGGATTATGGAAGTACAAGAACAACTGCATATTAAAAAATATAGTTTCCTATTAGTGAGACACTGATCATAGGATCCATAAAATAAAAAATGGGATATGTTCACATCCAAAATTAAGATTCCCCCTCCCACTTTGGTTTCCCGTATCTTTAAAAAATTTAAGATTTCCCCTTTAGTGTTTAACCATCATTTGAAGGTGGATAATCATTGGTTAAATGGAATAAATTGATTAGACCTTAGATAAAGCTAAACTTTTATTGTCTATCTAAAAGAAACTCAAGCTCAACTATTGTAGGTGGGATCATCAATAACTATGAAGGTGTAGGGATATAATCCTATGATGGTCCACTAGGAGTGCAAATAAATCATGTTATTAATTCCATATTGGATCTCTAGGTCATCTATCTGACAATTAAGATGCAAATTGAATATCTTGTTATCAAAGGGGACTATTTAAACATCCTAAATTACTTATCATGAAAAAATAAACCATCTTTGTCTATCCAAATATAAATTAAGGATGCTAAAAATATCCTACAATAGTTCAAAGAAGTCTCAATATCACAGATTTATAGAGAAGTTAAAAAAAGGGTAGATAACATGGCCAATATTGGTGATCTCATCTTATATTTAAAAGTAAGGTAAAAAAAATGGGAGGATAGAATGTCAAATATTGGTGTTCTCAACCCCTCTTTTAACCAATGGTCAAAGCTAGAGGAACTAGTAAGCCACATAATCAGAATCATTTTGAATGAGGTGACAAAATTCACAACCCCTAGGAGGAAGGGCAATCTAATGATGGTTGTTAATAAATGAAAATTCTCAGAGCCCATGAAACCTTAATAAATGGTCTCATTACTCATTTAAATGTGAGGTAATCATATTCAAAGCATGGGATAAACATACTAAGTGTCACCACCATTAATAACTTGGTTACATCAAATATTGAATGAAAGGAATTCAAGTCAAAGCTAAATTACAAGTCCTTGAGGAGGAAAAAAGTGCATCCATGGGAGGTGACCATGATATAATCTAAAAAATTTATTACATTGAATATAAGTAAGACCTAGTTGTGTCTCATAAACTCTCAAAGGGGGAATCACCAATTCCATGATCAAAATTGTCGATGCCAAATCTATTATTTTCAAGGATTTTATAAGAGGTTGGGAGGATAAAGTAATCAGAATGAGAGGCTTGTGGATATAAATCATTGAGGAAATCATTGTTGATATAAGGGAATGGATTGAAAAGGAAATAAGACCTTCAAGGACAAAAAAAAAGGGAGGAACTAAAGAATATTTTATTTAAAATTGATAATCCAATCATCTCTAAGCAAAAATGTTATCCCAAAGTGAAGCTACTCAAGAAATAGCAAGAAATTTGCCCCCAAATCATGAAATACATTATGTTTAAGGGTAAGTACATAGTCATTTTATCTGACCATTTATTTTTTATGAATCACTTTATAGGATATCAAATCATTCTGCCCTATGTATTATTAAAATTGTAGAGGCCATTGTGACTTCCTATAAGTTGAAACCTTCCACTGATTTATAACATTAGGGCTTCATCTTTTTAAATGTTAAGAGGGGTGAAAACTTGTGGGTAAAATATGTGATTGAATCCATTGAAGTGAACAATGGTGAGGAAAATTTAGAAGATAGAACCAAGGAGGAAAATGGAACTCAGGAGGATGAGGATTCTCTATAATCCTAGGAGGTCGATTCCTTTGAAAAGTTTACCCCCCATGTTGAGAAAGATGATAAAAGTAAAGAAAAATTCAAAGAAATGAAGCCCTTAAAATATTTATAAGAGACCCCTATGACCACCATGAGAGAAAAAGGGAAGGTCACTATGGAAAGGAAAGGATTTGAACCCCCTACCAATAAGAGTAATGAAATATTGGAATTTGAAGTGAGCATGTAGAAGCTAGAGTTAATACTTTGCATGCAACATTTTTTTGTGTACTGAGATGACAAGAAATGATTAATTTGAGTTCCAAGCTAATGCTCATCCAATCTGAAAGAACAAGCTTCCATGATAGAGAAGAAGAGAAAGTGAAATAAATTATCAATAAAGGGGAGGTGGCAGAGGTCTGCCCAAGCAAGAAAAGATAACCTGGTAAGAGTATTGTGTCAGATTATTTTATGATCCAAAAGTTATTTATTTAAAGTTTTTAGTTAGATTATTTTTAAGTTTAAATAAGTTAGTTACATAAAAA